>JANVCC010000034.1:14298779-14334150 GCA_025345505.1 Todiramphus chloris collaris
TATATAAAAAACAACTACTTCTTCAAATGTCTTAAGAAATCTTTTTAACATGAACAGTAAATGCTACAGGAAAGAGTACATTACTCAAAGTTAATTTTGCTTTTTTTTTTTCCTTTTGCATGTTTCATAGGTTGCTGGTGCCGATGCGCTGGAGTTAAATTTATCATGTCCTCATGGTATGGGGGAGAGAGGCATGGGCCTGGCCTGTGGGCAGGTAGGACTGTAACTGCAATCTCTTTCATGTCTCTTCAGCAATCCTGCAGTACCACATTGATAGTTACACCTTAGGGGGAAGACACAAGCAGCAGATTACTAGCTTGAGATTTTTAGTTTGAATGTGTTTAAATATTTAGTGCTGAAAAAGAAAAACCAAAAAAACCTGAGAATATACAAAATACTTAGATTTGCTGAGAACAAAAATGCATTATGTATTTGACAAGGAACAAGATGAAAACAAATAATTTCCAAAGTACTTGGACACAATTTGTTCATTTCCATTTCAGTGCCCTGTAGATATCTTTTAGATCACATCCTGGTAACTACTGCATACATCAATAATGATTTTGAAGGACATGAGATATGTACACATACCATTTCACAGTTTTTAGCATATGAGCCTAACTGTATTTTAGAACCCTGGAATATGGCGTATATTCTGGTAGTGCCACCTACAGTTAATCTCTTATCTTGTAAAAACCTATCTTCTGTAACCTATAGATTTGATGATTTATACAGTTTAGGTTGGAATTCTCCATGACTGATGTCTCTGATGTGTAGAAATCTGATGCAGAGTTAACAATACAGCCCATGACTTCAGTTAGGAGAATGTGTGTTGTTTTGCCCATGAAAAGAAAATAAACACACACAGAAGCTAATTCTCATACTAATATCCTTTTGAAGTTTTCAGATTTTTGCATGTTTTGGTCATGGTTTGAAATTTTTTTTGACTCTGAAACATGTCCAGATGTGGTAACCTTGGAAGTCTTTTAAAAATCTTGGTTCACAGTCTACTAGGAGAGAGTTTGACCTAGAGTTTGACCATCAAAGGTTCAGAAGTCTGGAGCCTTTTTGATTTCCCATATTACTACATTTTGAGGAGAGGGGGGGAAGAGGAGGAAGATGCTGAATGAGAATCATGATTACATGCCATAAAATCAACACATGCTATTCAGTTGATCCCCTTGGAGAGGGCTAGTAGACATCTTAATTCACCCTCACTTCCTCGGTTAAACACAGAATGGAGGTGTGGTTGGGTAAGTAAACCATTAAGTTTCTAAAACTTTTAGCAGGGAGGCAATAAGAGCTGCGGCTGTTTCAGTGCAACTGTGGACATACTTCAGGTGTAACATTACCACAGCAGTACCATCAGGCACTGGACGTTTTATTATTTTCTGTGAAGAAAATTATGTCAGTCTGTTCTGTGCCATAAATTTTTGTTTTTAATGAAAGTAATCTGTATGCTTTTCATGGCCAGTGGTTATTTACCAAAGTTATGATTAAAAATGGGAGAGAATTATAAAAACCCTCCAGGATCACACTAGCAAAATGGTAATAGTTATTATTTCCCCCTCAAATTGCATTTAATAACAAAGAGCTATAGTAGCCATTTTTATAAATTTATGAAGCAATTCCCACCCTCTTCTGTGCAGAGCATAACTCAGTAGTTTGGATTGTCCTCACCTGAGATAGCGGCACACTGTAGAACAATGTAGTTTGGTCAGGGAGAGCCCTGAAGGTTTCGCAGAGGCTGAAAAAGGCTCCTTTCAAGCATGCTTTTTTTCTTTTTATTTCTTTTAGGCATGTGTTATTTCTAGCTTTCACTGGTTGGAATAATATATGCATGTGAAGTTGCTTAGATGTGTAGTCAGTAGGGAGCTGTCTGGCTACATGAGTTTTTACATATCTTTCAGCTATTGTAAAATCAGAGAACCAAATGCAAAATCTGAGCACTCAGGGCTATCATGTGGATTTGTGACTCTCCATGGAGGGGATAAGATCCATAAAGCAAGAAGATTACATTATATATACATGTATGTTTGTATAATAATAAAATTCTTCTTTTCCCTATACGATATGAATATTCTTTTGAATGTTTAATACATACTACTCTTACTTAAATATATTCTAGTGTTTTCTTAACTGTCTCACCAGAATGAGAGCTCAGAAAACAATCTACTACCTCAGACAAATAAATGAATAAAACAAACCATCAACAAACACATATTCCACCACACATTCTCCTAACAGAAGTCATGGGATGTATTGATAAACTCTGCATCAGATTTGTACACAGCAGAGAGACATCAGTCACAGGTAATTCCAACCTAAACTATATAAATCATCAAATCTATAGGTTACAGAGAATAGGGTTTTACAAGAGAAGATGTTAGAGGGCCAGAACCTGAGGTTCATCCTCAGAGTCAGCTAAAATAAAATTATAAGTGCTTTAAAAGTAGTTTATAGAAGCAAAGGGTGAGGATAAATTGGATTGAGTGGTGGCACCTAGAGACACCATCATAAAACAGGAGAGTACTAGGAAGTATTTTATCTCTATTCCTAATTTTACCCCACCCCCCGAAGCTGAAATCACATAGGTCATACATAGGTGGTGTGGGGAAAAGAGGGCTCAGCTATGCTCTGCAAAAAAAATCACACTTGATAGCTAGAAGTCAGGGCATGAGGCTTTAAGAGACAGCAGCTTTTCTGGTTGTACTGTGAAGCAGGTTTTCTTAAATCTTTTTGATAACATAATCCGCATCTTCATAGGAAATTTTTTTAAGGATTAGGTCCCTTTTCATGCCCAAGCACATTAAATCCTCAAGAAACTACAGAAATTGCAGAGATGAAAAATAATGGCAGAAAAAAGTCTTTGTGTAATTTTACTATTTATAATGTCTAAAATGTTCCACCTTTTTTTCTGTTGTTAAAAAAAATGAAAAGGAAAGGTTAATTACACTGTCTACTTCTTCCTCCTCATTTCAATTCCTATGATGTGCCTAAGGGTAAGTTTAGAAATCTGGGAACATCAGATTTGTTTTTTCTCTATCCTGTTTTGTTATCTAGTCTGTAAGACTTCCACTGTTTTATATACCCACTGTAAATTTTTAAAATTCCAGATATATACAAATTACATATATAAAGAATTGGTACCAAGCATGGCTGTTTGTTTTATACAGAATTACAGTTCTCAGCTTTTATTTGATTTTAATTCCAAGTCATTAGTGCAGACACTCTGGCGCCCAAACAGCATAGCTAGCCAGAGGGTAATATTAAGAGGCATCTGTATTGCTGCCAATAAGTAACTTAAAGCTGGTTCTGTATAAAATGTCAATTATATTTACTAATGCTGATTAATGATAATAAAGTTAAGGTTTGTATTCCTTCATAACAACCTGCTACTGTATAAAAGTTGGATATCATTACAAATTGTAATAGAATTTCCGTCGTTAGGTTTAACAGCACTAATGCACAAAGTGTCTTTGAATCAGATAACGTAAGTGTACAAGACATTTAATAGTAGACACAAAAACAACATGGTGAACAGTAGATTATTAGAAAATGACAGTATCGCTTTCCCACTGTAGTTCATTACTGTAGTAATTAGAGCATAAAATTATAAAAATAATAAATCACTCAAACACCTGAGATGGTAGCACTTACATTTCAGCATCTAACCTGTAGTGTTGTATTTGTGGTGCACTTTTTGTCTCTTCACTGGAAACCATGCAAAGATGTTTTAATTTTTTTTTAACTTATCCTTCTAAAAAGTGGCATTAAATATTCAGAACCATTATTGTGATGTGAAATCACAAATTTAAGTGTTTGACTTTCTGATTTTGGACCAAATGTCAAGAAGTCTCTCAGCTGCTCTGATAATATTGAATAAATAGATGAATTGAGGAAATAATATGGGTTTCATTTTGCATTTCTAATAAGTTTTGTGTCATTCTTTCTTGCTCAGATGAAACCCCAGGTCTAGTAATTGCAATGTACATATATCTAGGAATCATTAGAATAAGACCAACTAGGATGAGTGATATCCAAATTCTTAAAAAAATATCAGTGAGTCTCCTTGGCCTAATGGGGAGTGACAAACAACAGAGACAAGAAAAGAGCAGCCTACATCTGATTGAAACGTAACAACAAAGATGCTGGAAGTGTGGCTACAAAGAAGGAAGGATGATTCCCTGTAGTGAGATGATGAAAGATGATTCTCTGTAGTGTCAGCTGATGCAGCAAGGGGCAGTGGCCACAAATTACAGGATGAACATTTCAGATTGGCCATTGGGAAAAAAGTCCACCAAGAAGGTGATGCAGTGCAGAAACATGTTGTCTAGAAGGGCTGCATACTCTCTGTCTCTGGAGTTTTCAGCACTCGGGCAGGCAAAAGCCATGGCCAACCTCAACTGGTTGCTATTGGCACTAGTCCCACTCAGAGTGGGAGCTTGGACAAGCTGCCTTCCAGAAGTCCACTCAGACAAACATTTCTGTGATTCTGTGGATTCACTCTGCTCAGTTCCTATCCCCACGTACTGCATTGTTTGTGCCAGGGATAGGAAATGAGTAGTGGATAAAAAGAAGCACAAGGACTCATCTGTTCACTTGGGGTGAGTTGATCAGCATGCTAGGGGCATATCAAGTTGAAGGAAACACATCAATTGAATTTCTAAAGTATAAACGATGCTTCTATACTTTTTAAAAAAAATAATTCTCATATTCAAATATCTCAGCCTAAGTGCAATTGCAGGGATTCTTTATGCTATAAGCAAATATTTTAAAAGTTAATAACATCCTGGCTTGTAAATATTTCTCATTAATTAGTCATATCTTCTAACCTCCAAAATAAAAAAAAATCTTTGCCTATCTCAGCATTTAAGCTATAGGTTTGGGGTATTGTTTGGGTTTTTTAGTTTATATTGAAGGAGGCATGTATGTGTCTCTTGTGAGTACTGAAATCCAGATCCTGGTGGTTTAACTATTCTGATTATATGTAAAATGAACTTGCTTTGTGGTTCTTTTCTTACCTTTATTTTCATTATACTTTAACTGTACTTGCTACAGCCTCTGCTGCTGGCTGTGTTTATGTTTATTGCTTGCAATTAGGAGGCAAGTTTCATAACAGCCCACATTGCCACACTGAGAAGGAAAATCTATCAAAAAGAAATCAAAACCAAAAACCCAACCAAAAAGCCCTGGTTACTCTGCAAAGATGAGAACTGGCTGCATGGAACAATTAGATTTGCTCTGCTGTACCTTGGAAATAGGAAAGATGAGGCTGCTTTTTAATTGAAGTGCACAGCATAGCATGCTAATTCACTGTAGCTCTGCCAGCAAGGAGCTTGAAGTATTTTAAATAAATGATGCCCCAAACAAAATTTGATTATATCTGTGTTCATGTGGCATTCTACTATCAGCCTACAATAATATGCTGGTTAAGTATAATTCATTGAGTCCTGCAGGCAGTTTTAGTTTTCTCTCTCTTCTCTTTTGTATCAGTTATTGCAATAAATTAATGCAAAGTACAGCAAGGTTGGTATTACAATGTGCTATAGCAGCAGTGGGAACGTTGCCACACAAATTCCAGTATAAACCAGTGTAATCAACGTGAGGTTTGTGTTGTGTTCACAGTGGGGTTTCAGGATTTTTATGTCTTGTTTTTCTCTTGCTTTGGCCACTGTCATGTATTTTTGGCTGGGATCTTAAGAAGATAAGTCCTAGTTGATCTCACTGTCTTTGTGTCTGTCAGTGCCCTGGGACATGTTTCAACCAAATGTGCTGTTTCAGTCATGTTTCTCAGACTTGAAACCGTTTCCAAGATACTGAATTTCTGTAAGTTTCAGAAAACTAGGCAGCTGAGTAGGGAAGAGAAATTGCCTCCTGCCCAAGCTGATGGATATGAATAGCACCTTAACAGTCCAACTGAGAAGAAGCTCAGGCAGACACAGGAAATTCAGTCACAAGGTGCACATCCCCAGAGACAAGAATTCTTTGGTTTAAGCAGTGAGTGGTGATGATGACTCTCTACAACTACCCAAAAGGAGGTTGGAGTGAGGAGGGGGACAGCCTCTTCTCCCTGGTGATGTGTGACAGGACCAGAGGGAATGGATGCAAGCTGCACCAGGGGAGGTTTAGGCTGGATAGTAGGAAACATTTCTTCACCAAAAGGGTTATCAACCATTGGAATGGTCTGCCTGGGGCACTGGTGGAGTCCCATCCCTGGAGGCATTTAAATGGTGTGTGGACCTGGTGCTTAGGGACATGGTTTAGTGCTGAGCTTGCAGTGTTGGGTCAAAGGTTTGACTAGATGATCTTGAAGTTCTTTTCCAACCAAAGACGTTCTGTGATTCTGTGATGTTCTGTGTGTGCAGAGATGTGCTGCATTGGGTGTTGTTTTGCTTGGAGGCATTTGGGGTGTGCAGGGAGAAGGGATGCTGCTGGTTGCCTCCAGCTCCTGCAGACATAGATCTGACACACTTTTTCACAGGCCAGATGTGTTTTGTGGGCTTATGTTTCTGGCTCCCACACTGATAGTGGCCAGATGTCATCATTTATGATAATTCAGTTTTGTTGTTTTAATCTCTTCGGATTACTTTTTTCACCTTCCCTGATTTCATGTGTTTCTTCCCTTTACCTTTCCACTCTTTCCTTCTTGAAACGCTTCATCAAGTAAATGCTTGGCTGAGTTGCTTTCAAAATAACAATTAACTCATGAGGTATTCCACTGGAAATCTGAAAGAAAAAAACTTGCTGACTACATGGTCACTCCTAGCTTAGTGACATCACCTTCCTCCAGTACCTGAGGATTCATTTCCTTTTCTGTGGCCCTCAGAGGATTCAGATGTGATTAAATGTCATTATTTAAATGGATTTCTTCCATGTCTTTACTTCCATATGTCCTTCATGTGTTCATATATTCTGGTTTTTGTATAATGTAAAAGGAGACAATACTTAATAATGAGGTATGATCATTAATTGGTATTTTGTCTTAAGAATTCTGGGTTCTAGACACTCATGAAGAAATGAATTAAGATGCAAAGTTTAAGGAATTCATCAGAACACTATTCTGTAATTTTATATCGAAGTTTGACAACGTTTAATACACTGTTACTGCTCTTAAGGGTATTTCAGTGAATTATAAAATGGAAAATAAAACAGGATTATAAGTAGGACAGTAATGCTAACAACACTACCAACTTGCTGAAAATTTCATGACATGGTGTGGCTGTTAATAAGGTTGTAAGTACTGGTTTTGTGTGGTTATTTTTTATTTCTATATGGAAAGCATTCTCTACAGAATGGATTTTCTTAGAAAATGTAAAAGTCATTCTGAGTTCTTGAAATTCATGCAGACATGAAAGCAAGTTGGGGATAACCTTATTTTCAGTCTTACTTTGATGGAAGCATTTCAGATGAAATTCACGTTATGGATGACAGATGTCACAAAGAAGATCAGTATGGCCAAAATATCAGTTACCTGTCACTGTTTAAAAAGGAAACAAAAAGATTTGGGATGTTTTAATGACACTTCAGTAGCCTAGCTATGGTGGAGTATATAGTGAGTGCTTCCCAGAAAGAAAAAAAAAATGGATTAAAAAAAACAAAAAAACAAAAAAACCAAAAAACCCCACAATGGCAACCTGTACTTATTCTTGCAATTGTATTTCAATGTACTAAGAATCTTTCAGAAAAGGGAAATACAGAAAACTCATGCAAGCATATTTCTGTGATCTACATGGTTAAATGTTTTGGTTAAATGCCCAGATCCTATGGACTGCTTTGCCTTTAGATAACATGGTTGCAGCATAAGGCATTGCAGTTATTCATACCGATGATGTCTTGTAAACAGAATTTATTGGAAAGGAAATGATCAGCAATATCTATGTACAGGTAAAATAAAATATTCTAAGATTGTTCATCCTGGTGCACAGTAAAAGTTAACTACATGGTGCACGTTAGTAGCTTTTTCTTTCTATCATTTTAGTTTTACACTGCCATTTGTTAAAGTTAATTAACAGTGTCTTAATTAGTGTCTACACTGCATTTATGAGAACTTTCAGGACTGCGCTCATACTTTTAAAATTTTCCCTCACCTAGTGAAGTTATTCAGGAGACTTGCTCTTTACGGTAGAACAAATCTGAATACAGGTCTGTATGATGGTTATTTTAAATCTGAGTGGGAAATCCTTCTCAGAGCATAGGTTTTAAATTCCTTAGTTGGACGGTTTCAAAGATTTATGATTTCCTCAATTATTTGGGTTATTCTGCCTCTTTATTATAGGAAAAGACTGAGAGCTTGCCTACCTGACAAGAAAATACCATTTGTAGCTTCAGCATTCATACATTTGAGTTGTATGCTTCTCTTTGAAATATTCCATGTATGATGTAAACCTAGTCAAACCTTTCTGCCTTATAGCAGGTAACCTCTGTATGAACTAAAGAGCTGAAATATTGTTTAATTATTCTGCATCCAACTTCTTTACAGTGATGAGAGAAACATTATTTTGTTTGGCTGGAAACAGACCAGATAAAATATTTTGTCCTGTCAGGAGTAAAAAGCATTTTTACTAGTCAACACTTTGCATATACTATTGCGGTTGATACATAAATCTTTCCAGTTAGTATCTCTGAAAAGTTTATAGAATGTAAATGTGCAGTTTCACATTTTTCACTTGGTATGTTTAGGCCCAATTGGTATCGGAACAAATAATTTACTAATTTACTGACACTAATTTTCTTTACCCTTTCAGGCCAACTATTATTAACCTTTATTCTGACAACCAATGAAAATAATGTTTGCATCTAACTCCTTTAGTGCTGCATTAAAATCAATAGCTGTAAATAGTGATTGCTACAATTTTAACTGACCTATCTCAGTGAAATATAGTAAGCTTTTCCTATCATATAACTATAACAATTTTTAAAAAGCCTTTTAGTTTATTTTAAAATAAAGTTTTCTAACAGCAGTGTTTCTTCTGGTTGCTTAGATTAACATTTTTAATTAAAAAACCAAACAACAACAACAACACCAAAAAACCCCCACCAAAAACAAAAACCACAAAAAACCCCAAACAAAAGAACCAAACCAAAACAAAAAACCCAAACCAACACAAAAACCAAAAACAACTCGCAAACCAAATCAAATTTGGAATAAGGAGAATGTTCTGGTTCAACCACCTATGCAGAGGGAGGACTTAGTCTATAAAATAAATTCAGTTGTTTTTATTTTAATGCTGGGGAGAAAACAAAAAGCTTTTATGTGATCTGAAAAAGGAGTAATTTCAAGATAGACTAAAAACAGACACAAGCCTTTCAAGTCTTAGTTGTACTTCACTTTGACATCCTTCTTATCATTTCTCTAACTCCCCACACAAATCTGTTTTTAACTTTTGTCTACTAGTCAAGTAAAAATTTCCAGCTCTTTTTCGACTTTGTCTTCAGGTTGGTTATCTTTTCAGTCATTAGCTGCTACATTATCAAGGAAGGGTTGTAGGAGTGCCATTCTCCTAATAAGGTATCCAAAGTGAGTCTCCCACACAGCACTTTGATAAATGTATTCTTGAATTTGGATACTGACCTATGTTAATATTGGCAGTTATTAGATGAGATATGTTAAAAAGCTTTGGAGTGTGTTTTTCTTGTTCATTTGGTGGTTTCGGGTTTTTTTTGTTGTTTTTTATTTGTTTGGTTATTTGATTTTGTTTTTTAACATACTCTTAAGCATCATTCATTCATGCAGCTCCAGTAGGGTACTAAAATAAGGAAAAACTGAAACAACCTATTGTTCCCATTTTTGCATTTGGAATAGAGAGCAGTGATCACAAGCTATTTGTCTTAAGCTTTTAACATCTTCCCAAGGTTCTAATTGTAGAGCTGGAAAAGGGAGAAATAGTGATTGTGATACCAAATGAGAATAAGAAAGGAGAAAGAGATGGGAATCTGCTAAAACTGCAATTTTTAAAAATTCTGATCCTTCCAAAACCTTTTATGAGTCTTTTAAGGTTTATTTGGTTAAACACTGTTAAATTTAATGTTTAATTTTTTTGTGTGCACCATAATTTTGGGTTTTTTTCTAGTTTCTCAAAATAGTCTAGCTCTGAGAGGTAGGATCCACAGCAGTATCATAGTCTTGTGTTGTCTTTTCTCAATAACCTGCTGTTATCTCTCTTAGTGTAGGCAGGGTCTCAGAGCTTTGACTTCTCTCTCAGCTCAGCCATGACCAAAGCCTGGACCTAATCCAGAGTGACTTGGTTTTGTCCAGGGACATACTAGTATCACTGGATAAAAAGGAGAATTTCTGTTAGGCTCCCCGAAGTGGAACTAGCAGTGACTGATCTGAAAAGCAGCTGATCAAATCATGACACTGTGCCTGCAACTTTATTTTAAAGTAATAAAGTCCTAGCATCTAAGAATGTAGCTAGATAGCAGGGATTTTTTATTTCTTATAATTTACCATATAAAGTTAAAAAAAAAAAAAAAAGTAAACCACAAAAAAGCAAGCTCAATAAATTCTCTAGGCTCTTGCTTAGATTTTTACTTTGGAAAAAAATAAATCTATACATTTGGAGGCATTACTCCCTATAAATGTAAAAATAAACAAAAAAAAAACCCATTAAAATTAAAAAAATATAATTTCTCTATGGCCTTCAAGTAGTAATGTTTTTGCCTGAGTGAAAAGACTGTAACAAAAAGAATAAATGTACTCTGTAAAAGTTAGTGGGAATTTTCCCAGCTTCATTTGCAATGTTTTGTAAGCAAAAATGTGTTTTCACTACTTGTACATGCTTAGTTATATAAGCCATATATCTCTTCAGTTTAAAAATATTACAGTTTTGTTCAAATTGTGAAGAGAACACTTACTATGTGGAAATAACATACCAGTCTTAATTTACTCAGTAGCCTTCTTTTAAAAGATTTTTTTAAAAGAAAGGAGAAATTTAGGATATGTTAGACAGTGGAAAATAAGTATATCCTTGAATTAAACCAGTGACCAATGGTTACAGCACATATTGTTGCTATGGTAGTGTAGCTAAATGGTACGTGGACATTGCTTAATTCTTCTCATATGAATCTTTTAGATCTTTTTAAAAAAACAAAACGTACAACTTCTCTTTATACTGAAAACACCTCTTGTTTCAAAGGCCAAGGTAATTAAGAAAAGCTGAAGGCCTAAACTGGAATGAAATATTTTGATCCTTCCAAAACAAGATACAAAATTATGCACTTATGGATGTTTTTGAATTTTTATCCTGAACAGGATTTTCCTGAAGATGTCTAATGAGATTTTGAAGGTTTTTTCTTTGTTTGATTGTTTGGTTGGGCTTTTTTGCTAAATTAATTGAAAAGACTTCCACTACCTTGGATACACATTTGGATTGTCAGAAGGCAATACAACGTTGACTGAAAAACAGTCCTGAATTCACATACTGTCGTTATCTGTGAAAGTTCATTTTTTGGCGTTTGTTTCACATCACATCATATCATAGATTCTAGCCAGCAAGATATACATTCTTATTCAGCAGCTATGTTTTGGTGGGCTTGACCAGGCTGATGCAAAGCCTCTGAAGTCATTTAGGTATTTTTTTGAAATTTTTCCTAATATATATAGATAGCTTCACATACAACTGTGAAAACTGTTATTCCTGCCTTAGCTTGAACTGCCTCATTTCTTTCTTTTTGACAGCTGTGGTCAATAGATGTTGACCAAAACCTGTCAAATTTCCTGAGAAATGAGGAAGCATTTTTAACTCTAGATGAGAAGTAGTGTTATTCGTCTTCTGTCCTGGGAAATCTTTCCCTTAATTTGACAGGCTTTAAACAAATTGTTAGCTTTAATTAAATTTGAAATGGGACAAATGCACAACCTAAATTACCCCTTTCTAGGATGTGAGAAGACAGTAAAATTAACCATGGGATTTAGAAATAATGTCTCTCTGCTATAGTGACTGACTGCAAGTCTGTATTAGGTACTGTGGAAATTTTGGACAGTTTTATGTAGGCAATGTTGAACATCTTGTAGCAGGAAGGAAAAAAGCAGCTGTGGAACAGATCAACAATAATAGGAAAAAAACAGGTGAATGCTAAAGATAGTAATTTGCAATGCATTAAACTGAAATTCCCATACTTTTACTTTTTTTCATCACATATTAAAGAATAGCAAAATATTATCTCTTCACATGTGGAGAAATATTTTTACTTTTTTAAAGTTCTAATTTCCTAATGGATTTCTGGATCCATATTTGATCTGGAAAAGAAATATGTGATAGACACATATAAAAAACATTTAAACTAAGAGCTTACCAAGGCTAACAATTCCTTAGAACATTTGTGGGATCTCTGTAAAAGATGCAGATGCAGACCTACATGTTGAGCCAGTGGCATTTTGAGTCCTCATGGGCTCTGAGACAGCAGTTTGAGTGAGGGTAGGTTTAACTCTTACATTGTAGACTACTGTTCAATGAAACAGTAAAATTAGAATAGTACATGAATGAAATTTAAAAGACAAATCTTGCGAATTCTCACTTCTAAAGTTTTTCTTAGGCTACATCGTAGAACACAAAAGCACTCCCTCCTTTTCTCATAGCTATCCATACTATTTTGGATAATGTCTCTACTCTGTAGAATGAGTTAACTGTAGAACATTTTTTCATATTAAAAATTCCTCCAGTGATAATAGATGTAAGGGGGCTAGAAGATTTTTTTTTTTCTGAAGAGCTAGTACAGAAAGAAAATCTGTCACCAGAAGAATGTACTGACGAGGGGTCTTGGTGCGACTTGCCTACTAACCATATATAAGAAATTCTATGTCAGCTTCATGTCTGTTCAGTTAATAGAAAGACAAAATAAGTCCTTTGTAACTTAGTATCATTATTTAAAATTGCAAACATGTCAGCATAATGCATGATGTAGCCATGAAACGTATTGGCAAGAGATATATGTGAGAATAGTTTTGTGGCCATCAAAGACTTGAGGTTTATGAGGAAGATCAGACTTATAATTGCATTAAATAGAATAAAGTATTTAAATTTCTGAAATGGTTGTTTAAATCATTGTAATCAGTGGCAGGTGAGATTATGGACTTTACATGCAAGGTCCTAATGGATTTTGCAACATTTTCAATGCCATCTAGAACTATAATGGTAACTCCTGTATTCACACGTGTAAAATGGGGATTCTGTCTGAGAAGAGTAATTCTTTATACTTTCCACAACTGCAAAGGTCTTTACCCTGTTGCGGATCTTATCAATTAGAGGGCAGGTGTCAAGAAGATAGGGCAAGACTCTTTTCAGTGGTGCTCAGTGACAGGACAAGGGGCAATAGGCACGTACTGGAACAGAGGAAGTTTTATCTGAACATGAGGAAAAACTTCTTTCCTGTGAGTGAGACGGAGCAGTGGAACAGGCTGCCCAGGGAGGCTGTGTAATCTCTTTCTCTAGAGGTATTCAAAACCCACGAACGTGTTCCTGTGCAACCTGCTCTAGTTGAGTCTACTTTGTCAGAGGGCTTGGACTAGATGATCTTCAGAGGTTAGACAGAACTGCCACCATTATAGTAATTAGGGATGGACTGAAGATTGGATACTATGGTCCATTTCCTGTAGCACTAGACAGCATCAGCTACTGTGCTCTACTGAGTGGTAATCTTCCTTATGAAGTTCTTGGGGTAAATTCTAGAACAGGTTTTTATGACATCTTTCAGACTGATATTTGTATTCTTTCTATATATGCACATGTACATATGTACACACTCACACATATTTGCTTCCCAAGGACTGTTTGCATAGTTAAGAAAAGTATGTTCATTACCCTAAAGCAGTAGTATTTCTGTCTTTTGCGTTATTCAAATACACTGAAAAACTGAGAAAATTCAAATAATAAAAATATTTCTACTGTTAATGTGGGAAGTATCTCATGGTTCCAGGTATTCTGAAGAATTAAGTGGCGTTTTCTGACAAACAAACCTTTTCACATCCTTTTGCAAATGATTTAGTAAAAACTGGGCACCAAAACAAGGTAGTTTCAGGAGGTGCACCTTAGTCTGTCTGTCTCTTTTCTCTCTATTTATTCAGCAGTGTGATAGTAGTTCCCTACCTCACAGAGTGTTCTGAATACAGTATAAAGATTGTGCAGTAACAGGATAGTGTAGAACTGAGGACCCTGCAAGAACACTGAAAATAGGTAATAGTAAAATTCTCCAATATTTCCAAAAATCTACAGCAAATCTCTTTGTGATTTTGTTTCTTTCTATGAAACACAAGGAGAGGTGACCTGTTCTATGCACAGCATTTTAACACTCCTTTGAAACATGCAGGATGTATCTGCCTTGGGGGTGATAGGACACAGTATTCATCTCATTACCGATGCCAAATGCAATCAGTAGACAACTTGCTGCTTTAATTTCTGAGGACTTATTCTTATAGTTATGGTTGTAGTTAAGCTTATCATGTGATCATTTAGAAAAAAAGGTGAATAGTTATTTTTCCTCTAGTATATCTACCCATTGGCAATGAGTAGTTAGGATTAAAAGCTCCAACTAGCCCTAGGCTATAATGAATATTCAGGAAAAATGATTCTGTACTGCTGCTTAGGGAAGTAAAAGCACAACCCCTGTAACATTCTAATCCCCTGTGCCTTTGGAATAAACAAGCAATATTTGATTAAGAACAGGAAGACAGAAGACACACTGATGTACATCTCATACGAAAAGAAATTTTTTATGGCATTAAATTACCAACAGATTCCTGTAGGTACAGTGCATGAATGAATATTGTGTTTTAGGTGATGATGATTTCACCAGGCTTTTATTTAGATGGTGTTTGTTTAAAACAAAACAATACAAAACAGAACACACAAACCAGCAGATAAATTAAGTGTGCTACCAATGGATATTACAGTCCATTGAAGCATGTGTTCGTTCTTCTGGATTGACACACAGAGCAAAATTATGCTATACATTCTGTAACAATCGCACTGTATCATCATTAATGAGAGAACCAACAAACCTAGCTATGTGTAATAGAAGATAATTCATAGTAGACTTTGAACCAAAAGCATTAAAGTCCTGTACATTAACAGAATAATTAACAGTCCAACTGTTTTTACAGCCAATAACAATATACTTATCAAGCTGTTTTGAAAATATTTCCTGATTATGTAGGTTTCATCAACCACTTTATCAATGATAAAAGCTACACGTACTTTCATAAATTGGATTGGGATGAAAAGAGATATTTATGTTGTATCAGCAGTGACAGATATTTTTTTGTGATGTGATTTATGGGCCTCAGGATTCATTCTTTTACAAGTTATATGCTCATCATTGAATGTTTTATAAGCCCAATCTCTGCTAAGAATCAGTAAATGCAATTTGTAAATTGGGGTCAATCTTTTGGAAATCCACATAGATGGAAAGCCCTGGATCAGCAAAACTAATGAGGGAAAGTAAAGCCTGCACATAGCCAGTTTAAAACTAGGTTTCTGTACCAGTATGCTCACCTTGTTATATGTGCACCTGAGTTTAAAATTTTACTGAATATGATAAATTAATATGATCAGAAATACTAAGTTTTAAATTGCATTTCATGATTACACATACAAGTGAATTCTCTGTTTCTCATCAGATAAATCTTTCGCAAAAGTTGTGTTCTCATCTGAGCTCTGCAAATTGTTCTTAGTCCAAAGGTCAACTTCTATGGAGAGGCTGTACACCATCCAGTAAACTTTGCCTGGATTGTACAAATGTAGTTCATTCATTTCATATGAAAATTACCTGTCCAGTGACTTGAGTATCTTCTGTTTTCAACTGTCTGTTGACTTATGAAGCATTTTTCCATGTCATCAGTGCAAATATGAATTTTATAAATTAATATAAATTAATTAATTAACTTTTTCTTAAAAGAAAATGGGATATTGCACTTAAAAACAGGTGAGGATATTATTCCTCTTTCAGAATATGTTAGTTGTCTGTAGATCATAAAAGCTCTGATATTCTCATGCAGTGAATTCATGGCATATAAATCCCTCTGGCAGCTGGGAAGCTCAGACATGTATTGGCTGTGGCCACCAAACACTTGAGATGTCACTACAATGAGGAGAGGACAGTCTCAGGTGGCTCCTGGCTGATGCACCAGGAGGAATCTGAGCAACAGGGGTCTGGAGGCAGAGCAGAGGGAGAAAACAGAGAAGGAGGGTGGATCATCTGGATGCTCCAGTACAGCTCCACTGTAGGACTCAAACTAAAAAGGGAAGCAGCAAGATCTGTCATGTGTGTCTGTGTATTTTGGGGATGGCACAAGGGTAAAGAGTAATTTTATTTTAAGGTATCCTACATTTTCTTTCTATAGTATTTATTTAAGGAGCAAATGAATTAGATAAGACATTATTTGGGGGGGGGGGGGGGGGGGGGGGAATAAGCTTTAGAAATACCTTTTTCAATGCAAAATTGTAAAATTGGAATAGAATTTTTTTTTTTTTATATATATATAAAATGTAACACCCAATTCCTATCATTGGCTGTCTCACTATTCAACAAAGCACTGTGTTAACTTTTTTTATGCCTTCCGTGTTTCCTGACTAATCATTCCTGG
The DNA here is from genome assembly GCA_025345505.1 of Todiramphus chloris collaris. Lineage (NCBI taxonomy): Eukaryota > Metazoa > Chordata > Aves > Coraciiformes > Alcedinidae > Todiramphus > Todiramphus chloris. Next base: position 14,315,362 of record JANVCC010000034.1, read on the forward strand.
TTTCTCCTCAGAATATTAAGTGAAGTAAAATCAAATATTTTGCCTCTTTCAGTTGAGTTTTCAAAGTATTTTCCTATTAAGTTACCTGTGGTTTTCTTGGTACCAAAAATGGGCAGGTTTCCAAGACTGATACAAAAGGTGCTTTGTCTAAACATTTGTTGTGCGATCAGATATTTAAACTGTTTACTAGCTTGAGAAATTCAAGACCCTTCCATTGCATTTACTGCATTAATCTTGGTGTGGGAGAAGCAGAACTGATGGAAAATTAAGGTCTCATGTAGGGGAGAAATTGGGTCTCTGTGAATGAAAGGGATCTTCCAATATGTTATTCAATGTGGATTAATTTTTTTATTTTTTTAAGTATGAATTTGGGTTAAAGTAAGAATTTTTATTGCAGCACTGTAAGCATGATGAAGTCAGTGTAATGAGTTATGTTGTGCCACCATCCTGAACGTTATTAGAAGGATTTCTAAGGAGAAGAAGTAACATAAAAGATACACAATTCATGTCTTCTGGAGGGTCTTTCATTTCTGCATTGGGCCTCAAAGAGATCAGAACAGAAATGAAAGTCAAGATGCAGCTACCACCAGTGCAGTGTCCGTGCATACATATTTCATGGCAGCTGCATGGGTGGGGAGTTCACCATTTTTATTGGAGTGGCACAGCTAAGTCTCAGGGGTTTACTGTTCATGTCAAGAACTGTGTACTTTCTAGGAACGCAGCCTGCGGAGGGTTCTTTGTTTGTATTTTACCATTTGTGTAAAAATTAAAAACAGCAAGGAGATATTTCCCATGTGTTCACTGGACTGACAGCCTTGTTGTCCACTGGATTGTGCTAAACTAAACTTCATTTAGGCCATCCTATTTTTAGTTACTACATAGCAATGCAGCTTTCTTAATTTTTACTATATCCACATGGAAAAAAATTATTCATATATGACAGACCTAATTACCTGAGAGAGAGATAAAGATTTAGTAAATATAATTAATTGCTGTGGTACCCATCAGCCTACCCACAGGTTATACTTGTACTAAATCTTGTAATAGAACCATTCAATTTCATACATTATTATTGCAAATTTTAAGATATTTGTTGAAAAGCATTATCAATATCCAACAGAAGAAATAAACCCCGATGCATACCCTCAGAGTTATGTTGAACAATAACCACTGTATGTGCCAGATGCAGAGCGTTAGTTCCACTGAGCTGTTTTCAATGGAAAAGGTAGTTGATTACTGTCTACTGGAGACATGTTTCATAAGCAAAGTAAATGTCTGGAAATCAGGAAAAGCCAACAGGAAGATTTTGATCTTTCATTTACATTATGGCCATCCCAAGTTATTCTCTGAAGTCAGAGGAGAGGTCAGAACTGCTGAATTGCATTCTGATAGCCCTGCAACCTCAACTTATCCTTCTGATCAAGGCATGATCAGCCGATGCCTCAGGTTCACATTACATTAGAGGATACTGGTTATTTTCAATATACCTTACATACAGTCATTAAAACTGAAAAGTAATTTTTAAAATAAATGGGTAAAGAAAGTCTCTGTCATCCAAAATGATATTTTTCCCTCTCTGGGAAGGGAACATTTTGTGATATCTTTTTCTTCTGGGGTTGAAAGAAAAAAAAAAAAAAAAGGAAATTTTCCTTTTTTCATGAAGTAACCTTTCTGTAATGGATTTACAGTTACTCGATGTGTCTGAAATAAGTTAACTAATGAGATGAGGTTCAGTCCTGGTGTGTAATTTCACAAAATCACAGCGTAGCCACTTAGAGCAAAGTTTTCTATTTCCTTGATATACCTTTTGTTCATATTACTTTTAATTATGTCCTATATTTATCTGACCTTATTTGAACAGGATCCAGAGCTGGTACGGAACATCTGTCGCTGGGTTAGACAAGCTGTTCAGATTCCTTTCTTTGCCAAGCTGACCCCAAATGTCACTGATATTGTGAATATTGCGATGGCTGCACAGGAAGGTAACCAACTCCAGTGCACAAGCTGTGCAGATTTGCTAATTTGCTGGATGGGGTAAGATAGGGGAGTTGCTGGAATAAGAACAAACAACAACATAAACTAATATGAAAATAATTTATTTGGTGTATTTAGAATAAGCACAGTGCTCAAAGGCTTCCTGATTTTGTCCGTGCTTCTAAAAAGTAACAATGTATGAAGAGAACTATATTAGACTTGTTAACAATAAATCATATGTTTGTGTGTGTGTTTGCATGCACCTAGTTTTGTCATATTTATATGTTTGACATGTCACTGTAAATTCCTCTATTCCTACATTTAGTAGTGAAATTGGCATGTGTGAAAACAAAAATACACCATTTGAAGGTGTATATGTTTGTTGGTTTTTTTCCCTTAGAGCTTAAAGTACAGCATGGTATGAAATTAAGTTTGCAAGTTGGTGTTTTAATCCATCACGTAGAACCATAGTCATCATTTCTCTATTGCATTGTTTACTTCGTCTTGCTCCTCACAAGCTTGAAGGAGGTGACCCCTGTGCTGGGGGATGTGCAGGTGTTGAACAACCACTGTAGCAGGTTCTGTCCCACACAGCTGAAGGGCAGAGATCTGACTGTCAGCCCCAATGTTTCCCATGTGCTCTCTTTCAACTTATGCAGCCTGCCTTGAAGCTAGCTTTAAATTTATCAGCCCAGGATTGGGTTTAAGGACCCTTCTGCACATCTCCTTGCAGTTTGTTGCTCTCTGTCTTCAGCTGTTCATTTGAATTTCTAGGTATTTCACAGTTTCACAGTTTTTCTGTTGTATTTTTTCCTCCCTTGTTCTTATACACATGATTTAACGAAAAGTGACTGACCTTTTATTTCACAGGTGGTGCAGATGGTGTTACAGCCACCAACACTGTGTCAGGACTGATGGGACTGAAAGCAGACAGCACACCTTGGCCAGCAGTTGGTGGAGGACTGAGGACCACATATGGTGGCATGTCAGGTAGGTGTTGCCCTTTTTAATGCATGGTACTTCCTTGGAGGCTTTCAAAACATCAGGAGGTCCTTGTAGTAGGCTAGAATATCATGTCTGCAGTCACACCGAGTCCTTAAGGCTCACTGCTGGTCAATGTTTCTAATAGTCATGACAGATGGAACAGATTAAGTGTGAAGGCTCTTGGGTTGCCCTTTCCTTAATGGTAAAGCGCTGCATCAGAATACTGTGATAGGGTCACTGGAGAGGGAAGGAAATCTCTTCTCTCGTGACCCTCGCTTTTCCTCAAATTTTTCATTCTGTCACAATTGTCAGGCCCCACGTTAGACAGAGGCTAATGAAAGGGCATTGCAAGGGGAAATATCAACAATCCAAATGCAGTGTATGTTTCTTAGCCCGAACTCCAGCCTTCCTCCTTCCTTCTCACCGAGTGCACCTCGCCCAAGGAGGTTATTTCCTCCTCTTCCCACTGTGGTAAAAGTGATATACTGTATTAGGTGTATTTTTGTAGCCTATTCTTGGAGATATACAAGAATATCTTGTGTAGGCCATATTTCCAAGTCCCGCTTCACAGTTTAATTTTAAAACCAGCTGCAAAAAACTTTTACACTCCAGTTCAGTGCCTATGTACACTAATGTATTAATCTGTTGACCCTGTGCATTCTGTTGCTGTGACAACGCGAACTTGGCCCTGCAAAGACAGTACTGTGAGCTTCTTGACTTTACTGGTAGGAAGATTAGTCTCCTTGGTGATAGAGGTAGCAGTAAATATACATAACAAAAGTACCAACATCCACCTGATTGAGTCAAACACTATTTTTATCGGACCCACCTCCTACCTCACCCCAAAAACATAATCAGAGCTGAGACCAGACAAGCAAAAAGTGCTTTATTTTATGTGATGGGTGTTATCCTTAGAGATCTGTAACAAATGTAGCAAAAGATAACTTTTAAACAAACTTTAATTCAAACCAGTGTATTCAGTAGAAAATTGCCATATTGCCTTATATAACTACATGGAATTTGGAATTTTTTAGAGAATTCTGAAAAGTAAGGAAGAGATAATAATCAGAAAAAAATCATTATGCCTATTGCATAATGAGTATTTCACAGTGACAGTCCAATAACATATTGTATTTTAATATTATGCAAAATGGAAGGAAGAGGGGAACAAGAAGAGAACAGCTACAGCCCATTTCAATTTCTCTAGTCTGCCATGTTGACAGGAAAAGAATAAAGGAGGTCACAGTGGGTGCTGTGCATTAAAAATTAATAAAAGAACTATTGCAGTAGTATTTTATATAAGTAACACCATTCACATTTTCTCATTTAAGTTGCAATTTCTGAATATTCCTTCCTACCGTAAGTCTGTCTAATAAAATCTATAAAATGCCTGCATTATAAAAAGTGTGTCTCTTATGTCACAAATTTGAAACATGTATGTAGTCTAAATTACAGTGGCACCTGAATGCTCAACTACAAGGGGAGATGTACTAACATTTCTGTGGTTTATGATTCTGTTGTAAGTGGGACCTGAGGAAAAGTTCATTATTTTATTTATATATATGTATGTGTGTGTGTAAGTATAAATATGTACTTTTTTTCCCGAAATTTTACATATATCAGAGGAGACAGAAAAAGTCATTTTAGGATGCACTGTTACCTATGACACAAATCTGATTATTTAAGAAATATGAAAACCACTGGAAGTGCTGTCAATTTATTACGTTTTGAAAGAGCGTATTGTTACAGACAAATATATAAAGGTTTCTTGCTGATAATTGGCATCACTAGGTCCCAATCCCACAACTCATTGTTCAAAAGAAAGCCACAGAGCAAATAAAGTTAATAGGCTCTGCAACTCACTGCGATACATCCTGGTATACCCGATCAGGGCATACCAGTATGCAAATGTGCTAAATCAGGAAAGCAATTTTAACTCAAGAGAGCTCGCATGCTTACAACAAGACAAAAAATGGGAGAGTGTGTTGTCTTAGCAGAGCAAGGGGTAGAGTGGCCATACTTGTGAGGTCTGTCCCTGGCCATACCAGGGCTGAGCTGCATGGCCTGCAGCCGTACACTTGACCTTTCCGTGCTTTATTTCTCCTGTCTGTGAAATGGCAGTAACCCCACTTACATACCTACTGGCTTGTTGGGAAGTGCTCTCTGGTCGTGGCATGAAAATTGGCTCATAGTATAAGGTATTGGGCTTCTCCTTTGATACACTTAATCTTCTTGTTCTATTTTATTATCTGATAGAATCACTAAGGATTTGTTGTTGGCTTGTTTGTTTTTTTAATAATTCCTCTCATGAAAGAATTAATTTTGTAAGTGAAAGTCAGAACTTTTCTAGAAGCAATAGGAGGGGTCTATTTTCTGTATGTTTTACCAAAGCATAGCTAGTTTATGGTGTTCCCTAGCACACAAACCTAAAGCAGATACAGCACATAGCAAAGCTGTGTCTCGTTTTCTGGGTTGTTTTTTTTTTTTTTTTTTTTTCCCAGTAAATTCCAAGATTTTAATTTTGTTTTGGACTAGAAAGGATGCTCACTTAGCACAGAGGTACAGTAAGTGTGTCAGGAGTCTCTGTCCCATGGGGTACAGTGCTCATGGTACTGTGTGACTGTGGGTGAGGTAAGAGCTACCCCAGCCCCACTGAGGTCTCAGCACAGTCCCATCAGTCAGGTGTGTGCTGGTGAGGTCTGAAACGTGCCTAGGCTCAAAGATGATGAATCCTCAGCATCACTCAGCCAGTGAAGAGTTGTTCACAAGGGACTATTTCTGGAGTGCTAGATTAAACTGGATTTTAGATCAGTCTGAGGTGGCTTAGCTTCTTTTCCCTTCTCTTTACACATAAATCACAGGAAACTCTCCCTACCTCCAGTAGCACTGCCTGCTACTATAGGGGTTTCTCTGTCTGAAAGGGGACTTTTGCCTCAGAGAGCGAAAAGCAGAAGCCACTGTGCTTAGGGTCCACCATCAGCAGCAGAAACACATTCTTTCCTTGATGTCACATCAAGAACCATGCCCTGTCCTCTGCTGAGAGAGCCCTGTGCCTCAACAGAGGGCTGCAGCATGTGAGAGAAGGAGGCCAGCAGGCAGATGGAGGTAAGCCACAGCTCAAAGTGCGAAAATCATCACCTTGAACCTCAAAATAAGAGCACAGGCCAGCCCCTGTCTCTGCTAGCTGAAGGGCTTGGAGGGAGGAATGCACTGCATGGTGCCTGTGGCAGCTGTGGGGACTGGCAGGCTGGCAGCACAGCCGGGGAAGCTCTTCATCCCAGTGGCAGGGACTGGATCACATTGCAAGAAAGTCATTCTCTTTAAGGATGGCTGTTCTTCAATGTTTTATCAATTCACTGTGTCCACACGTTCCTTAATACAGTGAGGGTTGCCTTCTCTAGGTGAGTGCAAGCTCATTCTTCTGAGTTTGATGAAGGTTTCCGTCAAAGAGCAAATAATGAGAGTATATTAATGTCCTGACCTAGCAGCAGCCTGACATTTTGACTTACAGTCTTCCTTGTCCTCCACTGCTCAAAAATGTGCTCCGGCATGGCCATGTACTGAGGAAATGTTTCCCATATATGATTTCTCCTTGGCCTCCTCTTCCTTCCTCTTCTCATCTGCCTCATGCAGAAGCAGCTATGTGCAGGAGGACTGTCATTCATTTTTCTAGGAAAGAGAAAGATTGAAAACAGAATTTCTTTCCAATTCATTTTCAGTTACTAAATGAAAGGTAGTTTCTTACAGTTTGTCTAACATATGTAAAAATAATAATTTAAAAGTTTATTAACATCATTGCCAGATCCTGAGATGTTTTGAGAACAGATTTATGTCCCTATTTTTTTAAAAACATTAAAAAAAAAAAAAAAATCTTTCAAAGCAGGAGAAACTTAATGAGATTACTTTAAAACCCCCATTTAGCTTTGAGTTGTCACACTCAGTGTTTTCTTCCCAGCCGGTGCTCGGGCAGTGACCTTCCTGTTTTGATCTAATTTGATCAGCTGAAAATTGCTAAGCTGTAAGACACATCACTGTTTCTTCCTTCCTACCCTCCTGTTTGTTGGGTGGTTTTGCCAGGGAAGGAACCCAGTATCCCAGGTGGATGTTTGACCACTAGACTGTAGGATTAGTCTCTCTCACTTCTCCACTTCCCTGCAAATACTGAATTATTAATACAAAGTGAAACAGCTCTCACAGGATACACACTCATACTAGCACAGCCTGCTGACCTGCACATGAGCCTGACTTTGGAGAACCAGGTTTAAATCCAAGGTGTAAGCCTGGGTCCCAGATGGGTTCCCTGGATTCCAACTTTACCCTCTGACTGTTGAGCATTGTGAAATCTCTGGGTTTTTTTCTTCCCCTTTTATGTTTATCCTGGTTCCAAAAAATATTTGCAGGGAAAAAAAAAAATCACTTTAATTTTGACAAATTATTGTTTTCTAAAGAAAATTAATTTCTAATTGGCACCATAAGCCTCAGCTGAGCCTAAGGGCTAAGGCAGCCCCGTCAATTTCTGTGGTCCCATTACATGAGAGGACACTGTGCTTAGAGGATCCCAGTCTTCATACAATTTTTACAAGTTTCAAGAAACTGGCCATTACTCAAAAAGTGGAAGTGTCCTAATGAAGTCTTCAAAATACAGTTAAGGAAATAAGCTCATTTGATGAAAGGGAAATTACAAAAATTAACATATGGCTTCCTAAACTGTATAGCCATCATGTGTGCTTGTATGATTAGACACATAGCTTGATTTCCATTAAGGAGCTTTTAGAATTGTTCCAGCAGTATTTCAGGTTTGAGAGCATAGAATACATGAGATTTTACCCTGAGTTCTTCCTGTGCATGTGCAGTGCAGAGTTATTTGTTTCTTAAAAAGAAGCTAATGCTGGTTTTTTTATCCTCACAAATAATGACCTCTGGCTATGAAAGTGTTGGTTTACTCTGTACAAGTATAAATTATTTTGAAGATGCGTATTTTATAGAAAGTAGAGTAAGATGCCAGATTTCCCAGTGAATTGTTAATATACTGTCAGCAGCTCCATGCTTCCTCAAGATTTGTTTCCTTGAAATGTATTTCAAAATTTTTTTTAAAAATAAAGTTTTTTCATGAGCTTTCATAGGGTGGTTCCATATTCCAGATGTGTTTTGCAAAACATATCACATTGCGGCACAATAGGATATCTATTGCAGGCAAAATAGAGCAAAGCTTCTGTTTGAATTTCCATGTGGTTTTGTTCTTTGTCATCTGTTTCTTTCTTTTGTTTGTTTGTTGGGGTTTTTTTGTCTGGAAGCCAGATCCTTAGGGAATAAATTTACAAAACCATGCACTGGACTTAGCAAACAATTTAGGTTAAAAGCAGATCTCTCTATGGCACACTCATTATGTTACCTTCTAATGCTTTGTGGGAAAAACATTGCAGTATTTTACAGCAGTAGTTCAAACACCTCATGTCTATGTGCTGTTATTGCTTTGTCCAGTTATTACATTCTGTAATATTTTGGAATGATTTGCATAAATATATTGTACCACGTGTTTAAGTACATATTTTTGTATGTTTTCCAGAACAAGAGGGATTCAGAAAGTTGTGTGTTATAACTTCCTAGCTGACCACAAGGGGTGTCAGAAGGAATATACCTAGATAGTAGTTTCAGTCATTAAATGTGGGAACGTATAATCGTTGGAAACCAGCAGAGGCAGTTTTAATTTTAGTTACTTTTAAAATAAGTTAGTGGAGCTATCTGTTTTTTAAAAAAAAAAAAAACAACCAAACAAACAAAAACACTCAGACAGCAATGGTGACCTTTAAGGGAATGCTTTGCAGGTGTTATTTAATGAAATTAAAATGTATACATTATATGAATAATTGATGGTATTAATAGAGGGATATATACTAATCTGAAATGTATGAAATATATTGAAGGAGGAAAAGCTATAATAATAAGGGTTGCCTTTTAGTTTTAATTTTATGACACATGATTAAAAGAAAAGTGGAAAAAAAAAAAGCAAACAAGATCATTCACTGTCCTAATCACAGTTCTCTCAGTGATTGTGAAGTGTGGATTTTGGTCAATAGAAATGAATGAAAAGCTGCCCATCAGTGGAAACAAACCAAAATGTATGTATGCGTAGGCACTTCTGTTTAGTATAAATATTTACCGAGAGTTAAAGACTATTTATATTAAAATATATTTATAAAACAGTGTGGATAGTAGTAAAAAACAAATATATGCCATAGTACAATTTTAATTTTGTTTTATTATTTCTGTTAAATGTAGCTCAGCCATTTAAAGCCCTTATTTGCATATATTATGTCAGGATTCACAAAGAGTCCTCTGTTTTCCATCGTGTCCTTGCAGCAGTCTGATTTCTCTTAGTGTTCTGCCGTCACTGGTCTGTGCAGGAGAGATCAGAGCCCTAATAATAGATTTTTGACAGGGAGTTCGCCTGCTACCTGCCCTACACAAATCCTCACTGTTCATGTTTGCTTCATGGCAACAAAGCAGACAGAAGGAAAATGCCAAGTGCTGAGTTTGAGGTACAGCCCTGCCATAGCTTGACATTTCAGCAGAATAGCAGTTTATGAGATGCATAATTTTTCATCTGGGACTCAGCTGCCATTTTCATAGAAGCTTGCAGCTCATCGACTGACTGGAAGTAGGGCAAAGGTTTACGGCATAGATCAAGGTCTACATCCTTCCCATAGCTATTTAAAAATAAGTATTATTCTCCACATAAGGTCAGAGAACTAAGCATATATTTTCCAATTTTAATATTTTTTAGACCATTTCTTTCCCAAAAAGAAAATGCTTTACACTTTTAGCACAGATGCCGTTTGTAGTTGATTAAAAATGATCGTAATTGATTTAATTCACTAAAAGATTAAATGAGTCCTGGAAAAAGAACAAAGCATGAGTCTTTGCACACAGCGTTTCTACAAAGCTGTCTTTTCTCCTCGTCTTACTTTGAAAATAGCTCATTCCAAGCTTGAAATGAATGAAAAGTCTTTACTCTTGAAGCATAATTGGTTTGTGTTTTATAATTGTTATAGATTGAATTTAAATTTTCACATACATGCACATATACTTAGGAAACAAATGCAGTGTAGGTACATGGAAGTGAGTGTTTAATTTAGAGTTACACATCTCTGTGAGCTTCAGTAACAGTTCACCATGTCACAGCCTCATATAGAACAATGGTACAGTACATTGGATTAATTAAAGAAACCTTGCAGAGAACTGAATTCTCAGTATGTCAAGATTTCAATTTTATGTTAAATATTTTCTAAAGGCCAGACCCTTAAATCTCAGGGGCTGTACCAAGCAGTGAGCTGTGAATTTAACCATAGGCTAACTGCTAATGATAAGGAAAAGAGTCCAAGTTGAGGCAGCTGTAATACAGTCATTGGATTAGGCTATCAATCACTCAGTTCCCTGAGGAACAGGCAAAGACGACAAAACAGTGAAAAGGGAAATTAGGAAGGGAGGGCATGACTAGAATGAGATTCTTCACCAAACGTATCTGTTAGTTGGCTGAATCCCCCAAGCATCAGACAGAAATGTCCAGCATTGCTCTCAGACTAAAAGCTGAGTATTTGTTCCAAACTCCTAGAAAAACCATCAAATCATTGTTAACCATTGCTGGTCTGTACAGGGATTTAGAAATGCAGTCAGCTATATTCTCCTGTTTTAATAGCCTGGAATTAGATTAAGCTCTAAACTAGTGTTGTTGAACACCGTGGATTTATTGTTTACATCAAAGCTCGTATAGAATATGTCAGTAGAAATAATTCATTTCCCAGATAAATGGGAGTTTTAATAAACAGATAACTATCAAGTCTTACTGATGGCTACCAAAGGCAAATATCAAAAGGTGACTGAGATAAAATAATAAATTCTACTCAGACACAATATGGTAAAAATAAGAGAGAATGACTGTGGCCTGGCTTGCCCGAACACGGGTGAAAGAACCTGCAGTTTTAATCTGTGTGCAGGTAGATAAAATGGGAAATTGTTTTGTATAATTGTATGGATTTACATGATTAAGTAAAGAACGCTCTTACAGTTAGTGACTTGGAGACGTAGTCTGATTAACGAAGAATGGAAACAGGTAAAATAAAAGAAGTATAAAAGCATTTTAAAACAGGCTTGTGGAGCAGGGGCTTTTGTATTTAAGTATTTAAACTTAATTACCATAATGGCTAGAGGTAACTGTACCTTATGCAAATGATGACCTGATGAGGAGGTGTAAGTCAGTCAGGAACAGAAAATTTCTCCTTCCAGTAATATCACCAAAATTGAAACCACTAGTGTTGTCTTTGTTAGTACAAATTAATTGTTTTTCCACATCTGTCAGGTCTAGGGGAAAAGGTGTATCTTTCTCTTGTGATTACCCCTTGCAATTTTAAGCAAACACTCACAAAAAAAAAGGTCTCAGAATATTTTTGTCATATGTCTTTTGGAGATTATCATGTTGAAAACTGATACATTTCTATCATAAAAACTACGATTAATTTTAGAGGTGACTTAAATATAACCACTTTAGTATCTTATGAAATTTACTTATTTGAAAAATACTTGGCATTGAAGTACTTTTCAGTTAATTCTAACACAGGAATTAAAATACTATCAAGAATTTCAAGTAGACATTAATTAAAATAATAAAATTCAAGAAGAGCTTAGTGATATTTACTGCTAGGTTTGTTTCCCATTGTCTCAGCAGCTCTCCCAATCTGATCTTGCTCACCTTTCTCCCCAGAAAGTCACAATGAAGTGAAAATGTCTTTTGACTTCCAAGTACAGCTTGATCAAGGATTAGAGACTGTTGGCATGCAAGTATAACTCTCCAGTCTTTCATACAATTTAAAGGCTACTACTCACTACAGAAGTGTGTCTAAACTATGAGAACTGTGTGCCTTACGATATCCCAGTGGCTGCTCAGTGACTGGTTAGAAGGGTCACTCTGTCTTGCTGACCAGTCTCTAGCAATTGCAAAGGAAAGACCTGACAAAGGAAATAGGGTCCAAATTCATGTGAATATGCATCAATGTTACAAGCTCCCTGCTGTTGATTGTTCATGACCCATAATTGTCTTTTCTGATGACTTTTTATTCCATACCACCAGGGTTTGTGATACAGGTGGTATTTCAGAGTGACCAATGAAGTAACCATCTTCTGTGGAAATTATAAAGTGTACCTCTCACTCACAGAGTAGAAGTTCTAATTGTAATGCCACCCCCCCCCCCCCCCCAAAAAAAAAAAAAAAACACCAAGAATGTGACAGAGTTTGTAAACAATTCTGTTTAACAGTTGTATCAGCAGAGGTTAAAATCCTTGAGTACTGAGCTGGTGTGTCTTAAGAATGTTGATTTTTCTCCATATCTTACTTTGCATATTGATTTGCTGTAGTGACCAAGTGGCATATACTGGTTGTAGAGTCCATGTGCATTCAGCAGAGGACATACTCTCATCCTAACTGAAGAATACACATATCTTTATATTTATGAAAGAAAAAAAAATACATTTCACATCAAAATATGAGCTAACAAATAAATTGAAAATTTACTTCTTGTTTAACATTTGTTACTATGGAGCTTTGTCCTCTTCTTCCTTCTATTTGTGGGACAGCTGTGCTTGCAAGATTAGGCCATCCAAGTACTGTCTTCTGCTGTAAGTTTGGGGATACTACCACTGCTGACATCACAGCCCAGTTCCGTATTGCTTGCTAGCTCCTCTGCCTGGATTAGCAGCTTTGGTAGCCTCAATGGCTTAGGCTTCACTGTGAAGATTTTGGGGCTCCCACCATTCTAATTACCTTCAAAACATTGTGTTGATATGTTCTAGAAATGGGTCAGAAAGTGGCTTGAAGAGAACGTTTCACGGCTACATGAAGCTGTGCTTACTGGATTAACTGTGGTAATCCAGTTGCAGGATATTTAGACAATCAGATATGGGGGTTAAGAAAAAAAAAGAAAAAATAATCCTTGGAACAACTTTAAACACAGGTCATTGCTTTACAACCATCAGCACCAAAAGGACATACTTAGGCAGTTATTGTTCCTGTTCTGCTTCCATGTAGGAGTAGCCTTTGAAAGTTTTACCACTGGTTAGCTGTGATTTATGATGAACTCACCAATCTTTATTCACCTAAATCCTGCTAACATTCTGTATTTTTTAGTATCCTACTCAAATGATTAATAAATCCTAATGCCAGCTTCACACATAAATATATAGAACAGAAAATATAGCACATTTGTTTAACTGGGTAGAACCTGGGTTTGTATTTCACTGGGCATCACATCATCCCTGATGAGTTATTGCCAGAAGCATTCATAAAAGTATTTCACAGCCATCAGAACACTTTTTTTACCTTTCAAAAGAATGCAACTAATATATAGTAGTCAGCAAAGGGATCTGCATTTTATTGTGCCTTTTCCTGCAAGCACACCATTGTATGGAATGAGCTATACAGATACCCAGCTCAAACACACTATATATAAACATATCATACAAAATCTTTTAGGAAATCTGCTGTAGTAATTTGATTTTCCAATTTATTATCAATTTGCAGTTTCTACATTGCTAGGTAATTGCCAATGTCTTCCGTATTAACATGCACTGTGTAACCATCTTTACTAAGTCCTGTTTAAATCCCAAAAGACACTTATAGTAGGGATTGAGCCACCGTTCTTTGCATTAAGTGAGAGCCGAGTGAGAACCGTTGAGCATGTCATCCCACAGTTCCAGAATGAGAAATCCATTGTGCAGCTGTGGCAGATATATAGAGAGGGTGTCTTTAATGACATGAAATCTGTCCATAAAATATGTGGTACCACACTTGAATCAGTGCTGAGTTTAGGCTGGTGCTGTGAAGAACTTTGTTACATGCTCAAAATGAGGAGAAGGCTCTGGGGTTTTTGCAAGCAGGAGTGCCAATGAAGACATGGTTAACTATGTTATGGTTGTGTCTGGCCATTTGTATATGTTTCATGGCCCTGTTGGGTGACCTATTGGTTTTTAAAAGAATGTATGATTACTCCAGTCCACATTTTGGCTGGACTAAGCTTCTCTTACTCCCCGTCAGTTATTGCTGTGCTTACACTGTTAATGCCATGTCAGCTGCCGGCCTATTGAATAGAGCAGCTTTGGCAGTATTTTCACCATTTTTTGGATATATGCCCACTCAAGAGATGCTTAGATTTTAATAGGGAACAATCAGAGAAATCTTCTCATTCTAGGCCCTGATAAATTCTGCGCATCAGGAGCACTTGCAGAGAAGATATTGCCAGAAAAGGTTTTTGTGAATTGCCTGGTTTTCCTCTACAAATTTGAGCAGCTTCTTCAGAACTTATTGGAGGTGGGATTTGAAGAATTCATACCTCCAAGGAAGATCTGGTGGCAGTTTATTTTCCCTGAGAAATATTTTGAAAAAGCCTGCTACATGGTACAATCTGGTTTATTGGAATAATTAAGAGATTGCTTGCATCTTTGCTGTTCATAAAAAGACATTAAAAGTTTATTCCTTAGCAGATATCCAGAGAGGAGGTAGACCCTGCCAGACACAAGGGAGTCACCCCAAGTCTTAGTACATCTTGTTGAGAGGAATTGTAGGAAGTTCCTTCCTGCATGGGGCTGGCACACAGATTTCTTTCCAATGTTTTTATTTTTCTTTTCTTTCAGGCTCACCATTTTACAGCTCTGATAACATCCCCAGCTTACCATTAAAAGTCAGGTAGTGTGGGGTGGTAAAAGTCTTCAAAAAGAAAAGAAAATTTTCACTCCTATAGTCTCTTTTACAAACTTGGGCTTCTTCTGGAGCAGTCTCCGATCTCCTTTGCTATTTCTCTCTGTTTCTCATAAGTAAGATGTGCTGGGCCATAGGTTTTCTGAGCAGAGAAGGCAGGCAGTAGTGGCACTCTCTTACGCTGCATGCCTTGCCTTTCAGAGGTGCCATTACTACCAGGACACCCCTATCTGAAAGCCCTTCCCAAAGAGGCCAAGGATTTGCTAAGACACATCTGGTGATATGCACTGGCTGTCCAGGATCTCATGGGCAGCTCTGAGCAGTCATGCTAACCAAGTACAGCTTACGATTATACCTCTGAACTTCAGGCACTTCACTAGGAGACTGTTAAGTTCCTACTACATCAGTATAGGGAGATGGGAATTCTCAGAGGTGGGTTCATTTCTCACTCCATTGCCTTCATCAGAAATTTGAGGTTAATATATTCCTGATTTAGGTACCTCTGTCAAATGCATCAGATAGTGCATGCCTACATTTTGTGATGAAATTCTGGTGGTTAGGCAACTAAATGATTCCAGTTTTTCCTGGTGCAGGTTAGATTTCTTTTTTTTGAGAATACAGATGTATCTTATTTAAGCTCAGGCCTTTTTCTAATCTGAAATCACTAGAGAAAGTGGTATTTGTGTGCTTGACGTTAAAATATCTTCCAATCAGTTAATGTAAAGTATCTGGTGCTTTTTCTGTATTTTAATAAGCTCTAATAGCAGCATTGCAATCCTCTAATACTGTTTCTTACATTCTTGTTACAGTAGGTATATGCCACACATTTTTCTGGTTTAAAAAACTCAAAAAAAAAAATCAGCAATTTAATCTCAGTGTTAGAAAAAGGATCACAACAGCTGCTATAGTATTTTGTATTTAAGCTAGTTTTTGTAAAGACTTGTGACATGCTCCCTGGGAGCTAAATATTGACAAGCATGCTCTGGCAAGCAAGATCAAGCTTGGTGAGTTAACACAGCTCAAGTCTCTGCATTGACAATGTAACCCAAGTCTGAAAACTATTATCCTACACCATTTATTTTGGCTTTATAGGTAATACTGCCCACTTGAATTAGGGATTTCTACTGTATTTTTAATACTGTAACTGTAGATTCATATTTGATTTAGGACCACAATACGTGAAAAGTTGCTTGTACATCTGTGTTTGATGACATCTTCAGTAATGTGTTGTGTATAGAATCACAAATGACACCATAAAACCTTCATGACTTCAAACTTTCAAAATAGAAGTAAACATTGTTTAAAAAAAATCACATTTATCTTTTATACTGTAGAACACACCATGTCGTAAAACAGTGACTCTGTGAAAGCTGTTGATCAAAAGTGTAGCTTGGACATGTGTTCATTATGGGATATAATTTAGGGGATTAATTTTTATTTGTATTCTGTAAGTAAAAAGAAAAATCCACTATTTTTTTTTTTCTTTCTTATTGTAAGTGCACCATGTTTATAATGCTTGCAGCTTACTTTTTGAATTTCTGAATAAAGAACTTAAGCCTATTTGGGCTTCTAGTAAATTTGGCATATACACTAAATTGATTACCAGATGCATTGTGCAACATATGGCATTGTACAGTCTTTGTGTGCTTCATAGTATTTTCTTAAATTACCAGCATTTGTTTTGATTCCAAAAATGCACTTGTCTCGGCTCTCTAGCGCTTTGGACTTAAATGCTGGCTTTTCAGTGCTGAACAGATGTGTTAGAGTTTCACAGGGAACATTTATGCTTTTGTGAGTCTTCCTCTTTGAGCTTTCCATACACAGTATTATGTCAGCGATAGCTCATGCAAATGGGATCTCTTCGTTTTCATATGTACATTGATTGCTTAAAATAACCTTCAGAATTTATAATTCTGCATGACCAAGAAAAACAGGGAAGAAACCCAGTTTTGCCCAAACATACTGCCCCCAGAGTGAATCAGTTCTTTCAGATACATTTTATTTCAGACTAGAGAAAAACAGGAGGGAAGGAGAATGTAATTCCTTTATGGCTGACAGCAGCAGTCAACAACAGTCCTGTGTGCTTCTGTGAACAGCCATATTCTGGTGCCTGAGACAGAACAGTATGAATGGGCATAAAAATTTCATCCATGAAAATCCACAGAGTGAGGTGCCCAGGACATTAGTAAGTAATTACTGCTAAGAGCAGACTGCCTAAGTTGATTTACAAAGCATACGTCTAAAATGGTATCCTTCAAATTACAGAATCACAGACAAATTACCAACAGGTGAAATTACCAGCAGTTTCAGAGAAAAGGGCAATATGGAACCCTGGGACAAGGGGTGAGGGATTTGTAACCAGGAGGGCTGACTGCTACCTCTTCTGCTCAGGTGGAATCGCTCTCTTCACACACAGATTTACAGGTCTTCCCTTGCCCCCTTTCTCTTCTGTCAGATAAAAAGGTTATACCTTTATATAGAATTTGGATATCCTTTCCTAAAAGTCCCTGCATAAGTGTCAAGTGTTGCTGGTATGTGTTTAGCAGCAGCAGTGTCTGTTCTGGTCAGTATTTTAAAATCAGCAAACACTTTGTGGGCCCCTGGCTTTCTATGAATGGGCTTTTACTTTGGTGACTAAAGACCAGTGAATACAGTTTAGGAGTTGTGTTGCTCCTGTTTTTCTTCAGTGGAAGCCAAGGGGATAAGTAAGTACATAAATGAAGTCCTTTGCCTTCTGAGCTGCCCTCATTGGATAACAACTAAAATGATCTGACAAAGCAATACGCTACATTCCCTCGCACTGTCTTATGTTGCTCTGAATACATCAAACAAATGAGTATTAATGCTGTTATTTTTTATTAATGCTGAAAGCAGAGTTGTAATACAGATGTGCAATTTCATCTTGATACCAGCACTGAGTTGTGTGACTGGTCACAAGCAGGACCAATATAACCGTGTTTTATTTGCCAACTCTTGCCAATACATCCAAAGCGTGTAAAGGCCTCCACAAGTAAGGCTTGTGCTTCCTTTATGCTGCAGATGGTTTACACAGCATGGACACGCTATTATTTTGCTTTCCATTAAGACATTATCTCTTCAGCTTGCTCTATGCTCTCAGCTAAAGAAATGGAATGAAACTTCCTGTAATTGTGAAGGTTATTAAAAAGAATGAACAGAAAAAGGCTTTATTTAAAATTTTCATACATGCGCAGCCAAAGTCTCAGCTAAAGCCATGGTGTCAACTTGCTGTTGGAATGGGGCAGGGGGTGGGGGGAGTCCTTTTCTTTTGTGGAAAACTAAGCATTGTCATGTATATTTCATTAGAAAAATGATGAAGTGTAAGGAAGTAAATATTTAGAAATGTACATATCTAGTTATAAAATCATAATTATAAGAAAGTGTTATTGTATAACAAGCTCTGCACATCTGTCATAGAGTGTTTTAATGCCTACAGTAGTTATTGGCAGAATATCTCCATTATTACCATCCTGTGAGCAACTGCCATTCTTGAAACTGATTGATGTTTAGGAATAAAGGACTTTTATTACATGTTGCCAACTTCTGAGGACCAATCTTATAACCTACAGTGCCTTCAAAGGAGTGATGATACCTCCTCTTTCTGGAACTAATCACATCTGAAGAAAGTGAAAGGGTGAAAACATTATTTTTTTTCTGGAGAACTTTCATTGTGTTGTACACTGTTCTGCTACAAAATGATTACAGTGTTTTATCTGCCAAAGGTGACACTGGGGGAAGATAACTTTACAGGAAGAGAGATGTTTGAATATAGGCAACTAGCACTGTGCAGTGGCTTGGCTCAAGGCAGTGAATTTATTTGTGCGTTGATGAAACTGGGGCTCCATTTTTCATTGTCTGGGTGCAAAACAGTCTTCTGACAGAGTATGCTGGTTGTAAAGTCTTTGCTAACATTTCATTAGTTTAATTTGTGGGTTTGTGCTCTGTCCAGAACAGCACACAGATCTGCAATTTCAGGGGGGGGAAAAAAGTACAAGAAAAGAAAAAGAAAAGGAAAAGGAAAAGAAGAAAAGAAAAGAAAAGAAAAGAAAAGAAAAGAAAAGAAAAGAAAA
>JANVCC010000034.1:14334160-14350008 GCA_025345505.1 Todiramphus chloris collaris
AAAAGAAAAGAAAAGAAAAGAAAAGAAAAGAAAAGAAAAGAAAAGAACCCCCCACCAAGTGTTTATCTTCTTAAGGCCACACTGTCTTGCTAGGGCCTAGGCAATCTCTAATCATGCTTTGAGAGTTTTTCAAAGGAGGAAAGCTGTAAGAAAACATTGCAGGCAAGTTAGTGGTAAATATTGCTCACAAGGGAGTCATAGTTTGTAGAGGTTTTGTGCATATTTTGTGCAATATTTAGATTTCTTCATCCTAATCCTGCCTCTGTCCCTTAGAAACTGATCTATAAAGGCATAGTGCCCTCCATCTCCAGGGGAACTACCAGAGAATGTAAGCTTCTTGTGCTTTCCTCCCAAAATAAGGCAGAGAAAGAAACTGATGCTAGTTTAACACTGGCACATAATGTAGTGTTAGAGCTCAGCCTGCAAGTGCAAGTTTGGATGCTGACACTAATCTAAATGCACCAACATGAAGCTCCCAGCGACTATATTTGTAGTTTAGAGACCACTTAAAGTGGAAATCTTCTTCTTGAAAGATCCTTCAGATTCTATATTAAAATAAATAAGGGAAGTTTGGGGAGATGAATAATCCTCCCAAGAAACTATTTTCATCAGAATGGGGTACGAGCTCAGCTGTTCTCTCCTAACTCATAATCTGATCACCAGATTATAAATGGTCCTGCAAAAATCACATCTGTTCAGCCTTTGGTATGAACAGCTCTAGTTTTGGTCTTGTTCACTGAGTCTCTGTCTGCCCAGATCTCTTTGTGTCAAACTCCAAAATTGCAAAGTGAAATTGTCAAAAGCCCCCATACTTTCCTTCTTTTCCCAACCCTACCTTGGCAGCAGCAGCTTGCTTTCCAAATATCTGAACAGACTCTGGTATGGCCCTATCTTCTTTCCAAATGATTATACAGCCCACCAGCTTACAGACACATGCAGATCCCCATAAACAGACATGGTGGGTAGTTCCCATTTATTGCTGGGAGAAAAAGTGGTAAATAACTTCCTACTTGTCCTATGGCAAGCCGATGAGTAGGGCTGTGTGCTTCAACTACCTTAAGTATAGCTATCAGTTCTCCTACTCTTGGTTGTGTGAGTCTTGAGAAATGGGAAGTGTTGAAATAAATGGCTATGATACACATAATGTTGAAATAAACATTTATTTTAACACATTGTATGTGATGAGCCATTTATTTTAACACTTTTCACTTGAAGTGTTGAAATAACAGGTTTCATCAGGGGACGTGTCATCCACTGTTTTATGTATATGTGAATATGGAAATATATCTACTGAGTGTGCCTGTATATATATATATACTCACACAGATTATATGGATATGTAATAATAATATGGTAGATGTGTGTGTAGAGACACACACTATTGCACAGGCAAATAAACTGTTTTCTGCTGAAATGGAGTAATTTCTTTCACAAGAATTCTGTGTTCATGCCATTGTATTTTTCATCTATTTTATGTATCTATAAATAGATCGAAATATATCCGTACATAAAAATGTATATGACTAGATAGTAGAAGCGGGATGAGATAGATAAAATAGAGAGATGGGCAAAATAAAATAGATAAACCTCAAAACAGAATAAGAATGATCCTGAGTTATGTAAAGGGAGAAGGAAATACTTTATCTCAGCTTTCTAGATACCTGGATCTGGTTTCTTCAGTTTGCTGTGCTTCCATAAGCTCTGCTTCCCTGCCTGTAATGGACTTCTTGGACAAGTGGTTATTAAAGAGTACAAGGTATACTTCAGGGTTTGTGAATAACCTGAAAAGTCGTTGTACTACATTTTTCAGTAATGCTTTTATTTCAAAATACGCTGTAGGAGCCTCAGTGCTCTGCTCAGCAGCCAGTTGCCACATTTCCAGTGTGTCCTTAGATATACCAAATTGCCTTTGTTCAGTTAAAATTATGTATGCACTAAAGTACAGGCACAGACATGTAGACGTATATGCCTGTCCGACTTTCTGACACCCAGGTCATGTTGACCATGGTAGTTGGAGTTGTTAAGTAGGTTAAAACCAGCCCAAAGGTAGTGGTGCCTCAGAGGCCAGGCTGCCTTTGAACAAATCTGTAAGCTTCTGGGTAAGCAGCCACAAACACTTCTACTAGACTTTGAGTTAAATGCGCCTGTCTCTGCACTGAAATAAATGTCCTGTGAGACCTGCGGTGTGTTAAAGTGAAGCACTTGCATCTTTTTGGGGAGAGGAAGGATTGCCTGGCAGAACTTGGCAGGAAATAGTTTGTCCCTCTGTGATGGCTGCAACAGTCTTACCTGGTAACTGTGGGCAGTTTCTCAGGTGGGCTGTCCCTTGGCTTTTATGCTGAACTAATTCAGGTGGCTTTTTCTTTGTTTTATGTTGGGAGCACACCTCAGTTATTAGCACTACTTTTATTATTTTGTCATTACTGTTGTATTGTTATTTCTTTTATTTTATTAGCACTACCACTCTCTTGTTAAAAGGCAAGCTTTGTCCCAGCCTAGTGTGGGGAGGAGCAGTGCAAAAAGTGCCAGATCTGCAGCATGCCGTGCTCAGCTCCCTGGCACCAGACCAGGTGAATTGGACTCTTAAGTTAAGATGGGGAGCAATAATGAAGCAGTCAGGAAAAAGAAAGGGCACCCTCAGCCACCCAAAGAACATGTGAAGCACAGTGTGAGATGATTTCCAGCTTCAAATCAAACCAAAGTGGAAAGCATGAATGAAATTAAATAATGAACATCTGATACGCTGCAACAGAAAATGCTTTGCTAGGTTTCATGCAGATCACCAGATGTATTGATTTTTTTGTGGATCTGTAGTTTTCAGTGAGAGAATGGCTTTGTTAGAAAATGTTCAACCAGCTCTTGCGGCAATCACAAAACAATTTGTATCTGTCCTCTTGAGTTTTCCTACTGAAGTTCGATATGACTGAAAATTCCTGCAGGTCTTCTTAGATAAATAATATTTGCAGATAAGAAAAATTTACTTTTTCCCTCTCTCTTTCTCTAATTCTAACCTTTTTAATTTAGAGAAGTCTCTGATGACAACTAAACATTTATTGAATGAGAACTCTGGTGATTTTATGAACTTTCAGCTGAAAGAGCATAAATAATCATTAGTATCAATTAAAAAAAGTTTAAAATAAATCTTTAAAAGGACACTGATTTTCCACTGTGTTTATGAAAGTTCTACCGTTTTTAGAAGGAAACATAAAACCCCCCATAATTATTCATTTTTGCCAGTCACAGGTTGGACTCAAACCTATAGGTATTCCAAATAGAATCAAATGAGAAATAAGCTTTGAAGTAAAAAGGGAGGAGGAAATAATTGAGAAAATATAACACAGCATCAGTTTATCAAGCCATAAATGTCATAGTCACGATATGCTAACAAAAATGAGTAGGAAGCAGCCAGTTGTTACGGTTTCAAGAAGCAGCAATGCCAGAGTGAGACAGAAGTTGTTTCAAACCTGCAGAATCTTTAACTTTATTCTGAAGTCGTGGGGTAAAGTCCTGACTTCACTGTAGTCAGTAGATCCTTTGCTGTTGATTTGATAGTGTTGGTGTGCAACCCTTCACAAATGATCAATAAAATGAAACATTAGGTAGCTGTTGCTTTGAAGATATAGGCTAACTGTTGCAGAGACATTCCATAAAATCAATGTTCCCTCGAATGCTTTGTTTGGTAAATGAATAATTGAAAGTTTTGGTTGGAAATATCCAGAGCCTGAGTAAATAGTACATTATTATCAGTGATTTTGGCAAATGGCTGTTAATGTGTGAGTAATAATGGACTGAAGGACTGAGCAGGCTG
Organism: Todiramphus chloris collaris; assembly: GCA_025345505.1. Classification (NCBI taxonomy): domain Eukaryota; kingdom Metazoa; phylum Chordata; class Aves; order Coraciiformes; family Alcedinidae; genus Todiramphus; species Todiramphus chloris. The sequence goes on from JANVCC010000034.1 coordinate 14,337,969, forward strand.
TGAAATAGGTAAGGAGCAGTGAAAAGAGTCTTTGGATCCTGAGAAGGGTTGGACTGTGCACCACTAAAGCTGTGGCAAGGTCCATCTTGAAACTGCTCTTTGTGCACTTCCTGTATTTTTTTGTGCGTTGAATATTGCATGTCCCATTTGGGGACCTCCTAACTGCTGTGGGTAGTCTTTCTTTCTAAACATGTCTATTCATTGGGTTTTCTTCTGCATATAAATGCATTCTCTGGCCATTTTAAAGGATGTGCCTGCTACACTGTTTCATTAAACTGCCACGTTATCGGGTAATTGTTTAAACATAATGCCATAGCACTATCAAAAGGAAAGGTGAACTAATGGCATTTGCAAATGTCAGGGATTATCTTAACACTTTTATTATAGTTTATAAAAAGTAGGTTCAGGGCATTCCATGGCAATTATTTCCACAGAAATTGGTTATTTAAATAAATTGCTAATTATCTGGATATGACAGTATCGAAAACCCTGCTAATGAGTTATTTGATAAGTGTAGCTTATGGTGGCCACCTACAGGTGGGAGAGAGAAAGAACATATAGAATAATTGCAGTCACAAGGAATGCAGCGCAAATGAATTGTGTATATTCTGCACATTTCCCTGGATTGTATGCAAATTATATATGTGTATATATATACATATATGTATCTATATCTAAAGTACTTTATTCACCAGTACTAGGCAACATACACATTATGCAGAAAGTGTCTTAAGAAGGAATTATGTTCTCTATGGTTTTTTCCTAATCCTGAAACTTTCTTATCTAGTCACTTCCTGACGCATTGGATTGATCAATGCCTGAACTTCTCCAGACCAATTCTTTATGTAATACTTTATCAAACAAGTCTTCTATTTGCTGACATTGGTTTTTGTCATTAGCTTTATTAATTTTAACAATCAGGGAGATAATATCAGCTGTTTCTGAGAATGTCTTTACAGAGGGAGGGAGGGTGAAGTTGCTTAGATTTTTGGTGTTTTGGGGTTTTTTTAGCAGCACAGAGTTTATCAGTAATCTATTAATCAAAAATAATGTATCAGCTAATTTTTCTTTGTAATATTTAGGCTCTGTGGTTTAAATCCGATATTAAATTTGTAAAGAAGAACTGCAGTGTAATATAATATAATGCAAATTAAAAATTAATTTTACTTTACAATGCACAGAACATGGAGAATTATGACCCAAATTCATTTTTATTCCATCTAGTTACCATAGATACAGAAATTTGCTTTTAAGTCATCTACTAATCAAAGGTATGAGAGTTTGCTTTCCTTTTAAATCTGTTTCTTTAGTTGATAGACAGTTTGATAAGGACCATTCAAACTGTTTCAAGATTCAGGCTCAGTATTATCAGTCTCTATTGATTCACCTCAGTTCTATTGACTGTTTTTTAATGGATCTGGATAATTTTTATCTAATGGCCCATTTAGAGCTGCTGCAAATATGTGTTAAAGGCTTTAAACTACCATGTTGGTAGAAGTGAGAATGTAGCCCAATATTCAAGACTTTTTTTGAATTTTTTCCCCAATGGTGGGTCACTAGGGTTAAGATCTGAATTGTTTCTTCTAGGAACTTCCAAAGCTACTGAGTTACTTGAAGCTTAATGCCAGACTTCTTCTTGAAGAAGGGATTAAGTTTGGCTCTCAAGACTCAATCCAGTGAATATTTTTGGTGCTTGACATGATTGAGTCCTCTGGGGACTCTAAGGACTCGTTAAGTCATAATAAAACATGTGTCCTCTGGCATTGGTAAGGGTTTTTTAATGTAAACAGTCAAACAAATAAGTATGGGTAATACCTCTCATCAGTTTGTCATCACTCTGCTATCTTCAGAGGACAAGGGCAGCTCTGCCCTGAGCTGGGAGAGGTATTTGATTGGTATATGTTCTGCTTCTTCTTCATGTTGTACTTTGCCTATTGGATTTCCTTGACTGCAGTCCCTGTCAGTCATGAAAAATCTGACTTTTATTCAAAAAATCAGAAGAGAAGGGAAAAAGGAAAAAAAAAAAAGAGGGTAAAAAGAACATAAACATTCTTTGTTTTAAGGCAAGAAAAAGGTTAGGAACTTTTGCATCAAATAATTATTTAATTGTTTAAATCTTTATATAATAGAAAATATTTGTTCCTTAATTAATGAAAGACTTGAAAAAACAGTTTTCAATACAGAGTAGCATGTCATCTCCACCAGATATTCTCTGTCTTTCTCTCATTTTCAAATCTCATTCCCTTGCTTGAGGTCTGGATAAACGGACTTTGTTTATTAAATCTCAGTATTTTACAGCAAGGTAAATGATAGCCCCATCTAGCATCTGGTAGCAGCTGTAATGCTACTATCAAGAGAGTAACATATCATCAGTTTCCCCAGCTACTGGTGCTTAGCTAGTGGAATTAGAGGTCCCAACATGTCAAAGAATGTGGTAGATGCTTATTTTTTAGCATGTGAGCTGTCTTTCAAAGGCATGCTGGATTTGGACCTCAGCTTCTTAAATACCACTGGATTTATCAGACAACATTCTGCAAATTCCCACTACTACTTACAGCTCTTTTAAAATTTGGCATTAAATCTTTATTTGAACCTTTTAAAAACTTCTTCTCTACAAATCTCTATAATGGAATTCATTACCTTCCTGTGGTACTCATATGAAAATGAAGTAAGAACACTCTAGGTCAAATTCAGTGCTCATTAACTTTTTTTTTTTTACCATTTGCCATTGTTATTTTTTTTTAATAGCTTGGCATCACTATTGTTTGTATTCTTTTTTTTTTTTTTTTTTGCTTTAATCTGGAAGGTTGTTTCACCGTGTCATTAGGCAGTAGGATCTATCACAAGTAAATCACATTGTATTCCACACCACCAGCTTTTATTACACAAGGGGAAGCTTCTGAACTGGTGATCAAGAAATGCAAGAGAGAATGCCTTCTGATGTGCTTGTTCTGTGTTCTGTAGACTAGAGAAAAAAATGCTGGAATGAATAGTGACAACGCAGTCAATCCTCTGATTGTCATTAGAGCCATTTATTTACTTTCATCAGAACCACTCCTGAAATATTTTTAAATTAATTTGGGTGAATTATAGATGAATGGAATACTTTCAGGATCATACCAATTTGTCACTAATTTACTAATCACCAAATGTAAGCAATAACTCATATTATGACTATCAAGTGCAGCTAGTACTAAAAAGTACCTATGTTCTGTAATAAATTCTAAGACTCATTGCCATCTCTGGCAGGCCTCATCAAATCACATGGCTGATTTCTTTGGTCTGAATGAGGGCCTTTCTGATTACCTATTATGCTAAAACCTTAAATAAACTGTCATTTGCTCCTTTTCCTCTGCTGACCATTGTACAGAGACAGTCGTTTAGTGAAAAGGTGGCTAACTTAATCAGACTGATGAATGGAACAATTATATTCTGGAAATATTTTCTTGTGGAACTCTGTGCTACAAGGTATAATTAAGGTCAAGGGTCTATAAGGCTTAAAAACTGATTGAATGAAAACTATCAGAGTTACATTGGGGTTAAAAGAATATGAACCGTCATATCTCAAGGCAGATGTCAGACTTTAACTCATGCAGATTAGGAAGAAATTTCCCTCTAGCCACGTGATTTTTGAGTCACCAGCATCTGTAGTCCTTCACCTTTCTAAAAAATAACTGCCTCATCCCAGTCAGGTTCTGAAGCAGCTGTGACACCACCTGAAAGCAATATAGCACATCTGATGCTTACCTGTAGCCTCAGATTCAAACACTATTTGAAGAATTTTATGAACTAGTGGTTTTTATGAGATTATTTTCAGTGGTTTTGGCTGTGTAGCGTATGTCTTGGCATGTATGCTCTCCAAAAGGCTTTTTAAATAAATCCGTGACAGTGAACAGCATGGTTCTGGGGTTTTTTCTATCCATCCTTTCTTTAGGACTGGACTGTCAATTCTGTCATGATATTTTTTCTTTGGAAACTAGCAGTCATCCTCTTTCAGAGAATCATCCTGTGCCTTTCAAGCGCTTTACAATTGATCTTGCTCAAATGATGGCAAAAAGCCATTACTGTCCTGTAGAAAGTTCCTGTTTAGCTCCAGCTCCTTTCTGTGATCTGTTCTGGTGAGATCGTAGATTCTTTAAGGTGGTTTTGGTGAGTTTTCTGATTTTTATGAATGAGGCTTTAGTTTCCACAAAAACATGCTAATAGTTCATCTTGGGTCAAGCTGTCCTAAAAAATGAAAAGTTTATATGCTAAAAAAATAAATAAAAATTTATACACTGAAAACATGATATCTCTATGTAGTCTCTGTTAAACTATCAAGAAGTATCTGTGTAAAGCCTCTGAGCAGTCCTGATCCCTGACATGGGCATGGAAGAACATCCAGTGTGTCTTGATGGCAGGTGAAAGAGACTGATTAGATAGCAAGTCTTCTGGTTTTTGCTCAGGTCCAGAGATCAGCTATTGGAGAAGGAGGAGGTGTTATATTAAGTATATAAAAGTTGGCTATCCTGAGATGGCAGAAGTTACTGCCCGAGAAGATAATTTTGTGCTGAATCCAGAGCAGGTGTCAATAGAGACCGCTTAGCTGAGCTTGTGTGTGTGAATGCGTTCAATACTGGTGGGCCAAGGTCTCCTGTGAATTCAGTGTTGTCTGTCAGGGTTACAGCGAGGGGCAGTGGTATGTTGCAAAAGGCAATGTGAGCTGAAGGCAGAGTATTGTTAATGGTTAAGATAAATCAAATTTCAGTTTCCTGTAATGGCAAATTATCTTGAAAAAAATGAGCTCTTTGACAAAGTATCAGTGCAGCTGTCCTGTTTGTAGCAAGGCACGACAGGTTTTGTCACCTGAACTTGTACGCGATCATTCTCCTCAGTGACCATTCCAGCTAGACTGGCGAGGTCTTAGCTGAGGCACAAGAAAGGCAGAGGCTCTTCCTAGAGAGCAGAATCTTGAGCCAACAGTATGTCTTTTGTGGAGACTAATAAAACTCTGCCTGAGAGGAAGCACTGATAATTTTATTTCTTTCTTCTCTTCTTCTTCTCTTGCAGAAGGTCAAAGCTTTAAAGGTTATAAAAATACCCATGGAGGGTGTTCAGAAGTATTTCATGTCATGATGTTTCCCCAAGTTACCCAATACAGTGCAAAAAAAACCCAAAAAACAAACTAGCACTTGCATAGGTTGACAGCTAGCCAGTTCCTCTGGGAGCAATGGGTCCCTCCCTTACAATACTGTATTGTTGTCCAATGATAACATAAAATTATCCTTAATGTTCTCTAAATTCAGTAGAAATTTTAAGAATACAGGAGTTATCTAGAGAAATCCCAACCAGCCTAAAAGATAAATAACTGAATGTGTCAGCTGTCTTGTGCTATCCACCATTTAATGAGCAGCATCTGTATGAATATTTTAAATATTTGCATACCATCGATAGGATGTAGCCAAAGCAGATGCATTGTAGACACAGTGCATTGAGACTTTAATCAGAGTTCCTCTAAATGTAGCAGGGGTTTGTCTGAGTCAGCCTCTATGTGCCATTTGAAAATGCAAGCTTCTGATAAAGCCATAAATGAATATGCTTTATTCTTTTGAGCTTCTGACTATTGTGTTAGTAGTTAAAGGGAGCTTACTTAAAGGATTATCTGAATCTACAAACATCCAAAGGGGAAACATATTCAATAATATATGAAATGTCAAGTGCAGTGAAATGGTGCTTTTAAACAATTCTTGGTCAGTCATAAATGAGTGAGATATTCCTTCTTACTTGGTCAACATCTGTGTTCAAAAAATTACCCTGATTCTTTACATAGAAGGATAGATTTCTTTGTCTACAGAGTACTGTATGGTAAGGTATTGCTTTCTGTCTCAGATGTCGTTAGTCTTGGTTTTAAGCATCAGCTAAAATGTACAAGGCATCTTTGCAAAGTTCATCCAAATATTTCTACAATTTTATTTCAGCCAGATTCATAATACTTTGCAAGTATTGATACCACTTGAGACCCACTCGATATCAATTTATAAACTAAGATAACCTCTGCATCTCAGAGTTAGATGTTAGTTCCTGATGATCCTACCATGAGGGATGTGCAGGTTACATCTTGGTGTGTTCTGCCATTGCTAACAAAATGTTCTGTTTTTCTGTAGGAAATGCTATTAGACCCATTGCCCTGCGCGCGGTGTCTGCCATCGCCCGTGCTCTCCCAGGATTTCCCATCTTAGCAACCGGAGGCATCGATTCTGCTGAAAGTGGGCTCCAGTTTCTGCACAGTGGGGCTTCTGTTTTACAGGTACTTTTTCTTTCTTTAAAATGTTTAAATTAATATAACTGTCATTAAAACAAAAATGTTTCTTCCTGTCAAATATTAGGATAGTGGGTGTTTATACCACTGTAAGGAATCTTCATGGTTTTAGCTCCATGCGTCTTGCTAAGAGATGTTCATTTCAGATGGAGGGGAGGAGGTGTTGTCAAATGAAGACTTTGGATGACCCAGTACCAAACTGGGAAGAGGCTAGCCATGAGTATGTTACCACTTTTTTTTCTCAGACCTATAGAATCTAAACATTAAACATCTCTTCCTTGTCATGCAAACAAGATAGACACAGAGTTGAGTTATCTGTTCTTCCTCCCCCTCTCCCCCCCATTTTTCTGTCTTTTGCAAGGAGCTTTTTCAAGGGGAGGGGGATTTCAAAGAGCACTACTTTGGTCCCACTGGGAGCCATTTCAAAGTAACTCTTGTTTATCTCAGCATCTGTGTCACTTAAGCGTCTTTAATTGAAAGGAAATGCAGAGCTGTACCTCCTGCATATGGGGCTGGCATTGCTGCCCGTTGCAATGGAGTGAGGTGTCAGACTGTGTGTAGCCATATAGTAGTAGTTATTTACATTGCCTGATGAGTTGGCTTGAGGTCCTGGTCAGACTGGCATGGTTATTTAGTCCCTGTCATGGAAGGAAGCCTTGATGGCCTGTTATTACAGCAGCAGGCAATTGGCTAGAAATCAGCCCCTTACCTGCTCTACTAGGCATGTCAGGGCACTACTGCAGCATATATGTCATAGTAGCTGCTAAGAAGCAGGTGGTGGTTATGTTATATTATTCCATTATAAATTGTTACATTCTGGTGGATACCCATCCCTTTAATCTGTAGTTCCCATCATAGACAATAGCAGCTGTGGATCCTGTGGATATCGGCTTTGTGTCACTCCATGGGATGACTGGACTGGTTTAATTCCCACAATTGACCTTGACATTAAAATTAGATTCAGTGTGACCATCCTTTCTGCACAGCTATGGTGACCGCTGAGATTAGTCGTTTGCTGTGTTTTGGTGAAAAAAAAAAAAAAAAGGCCAACTCAGTGGTTTGGTTTGTGTTTTTAATGCATATCAAAGTTAGAATCTCTGGGAGCTGGAGTAGAAGGCTACTGCTTTTTTATAGACTTACTATATTCTGTGGCTTTATTAATAGCATTTCCTTTTTTTTTTTCTTTAAATTTTTTTTTTTTTTTTTTTAGTTTATTTTAGGGTGCTTCAAAGTCTTCTTTTCCCATGGGCAGACAAAAGATCTACCTTTCTTATACAGTGGTCTGAGAGCTTCTTCCATATAAATACTAAATAACTAGGCAAATTACAGAGTAGCGTTTATCTACAAAAAAGTAGACTGGCAAGGGAATGTTTTTAGAGCTACAGATACATTTCATTTGTTATTCTTAATAGAGCTGCTTTTGATGGCTTTGTCTGTAACAGCTGAAATACACAGAATGGAATGATTTTCTGTTCTACCGCTTCTGTACCTGTTTCTGGATGACTAAAACCGAAGGGGGTTTATGTCATTTGTGCATTTTTCCTTTATCTAGACTGTGTACCTGTTTATTTTTTATTATTTCTTTTCTTTTTTTTGTTGGTTTACCCCAGTGGTAATGGGAAATTCTGAAATAACATTTAATGTGGACACCCCAGTCAGTGCTCAAGAGCAAGAATACTGGATTTACAAAACACTAATTACTGCTTTCTTTTTAGTAATAATCAAATTCTCTGGAACTGGCTTGCAGAACTTACTCTTATCTATACTGGTCTTCTGCCCTTTACAGAACAATTTATCTTTTCAACAGATTTTCCCCCGAAATGGTTAAAAACCTCTTTTTTTATCCTTAGACCTCACCAGTTTAACTTAAGTCTTCTCTAGAACTGATTTTAAACTCCTCTTGAGTTATCCTCAGTTTGAGGGGCTTATTTGTGTTTCACTAAAGTAAGGAAGTAATTTAAACTAATCTGAGATCAATGGATTCTAAAGCTGCTGTGTAGCTAAGAGTCTGAACTAGTTCCATTACATTTATTTAAAATTAAGCCTTTAGTAAACTTCATGCAAGATTGAGAACACAGACCTTAAGTCTTTCCCTCATCTTGGGAAAGGCAAATGTAAGGGAGAAGGAAACAATCTCTACAGTCTATTTACAAGAAATGCGCTTTACAAGGACTAGACTGAAATTTTTATTTGCTTCTCAGACAAGATACGTTATGATAGAAGATGACAGCCTCATTTTCATAGGTCATTTTTGGAACCCAATTGAGATTATGAGAATCATTGTCATTGTTTTCCTTCTTAACAAGGTCATATGAATAGCCAGCTTTTCCCTGAATCCCAAGCTCTCACACGTGTCCTTGGTATCAATTGTCCAAGTTGTTCCTTCTTCGACAGTCGAAACCTCTGTTGCTTATCATAACAGCTTTGAAAGTTCACTTCTGCTTTCTCAGTGCCAAAATAGAGAGCCAGTCCAGAATTTGGAGATCACATCAAATAAAGTGATCTATTGAAAAATTCAGTAATATTAAAATTCACTACATAGCAACTCCCTGAGTTAAGCACATAGAAGCTGGGACTGTACTTGGGGAATTATATGTCCCCCCTAGCCTTATCTTAAGTATCTGCTTTGGATAACATTGGAGATGGTACTGAATGGTACCTGGACTGACACAATACTGCACATTTTGTGATCTTACTTCCCCTTTTCAAAACCATGAGGACAACTTAAGATTGATCCAGAGGCAGAAAGCAAGGCACTTAGCTTCAGCGGTGCTGGAGTGAGCTCTTCACTCTGCTGTGCTGAATGAGCAGTGGTCTCAAAACTTGAGAGTGGGCACTGCCACTGCTATCACTGCCTTGTTACACAGAATAGCATGTGAATGTTTCCTTGTTAGCAGTATTTTCGAAGGGTGGGGATGTCAGTTCATCCAGCCTTAAACATGACCTGATACCACTAAGCAGAGCAGGTTGTATTGCTCCATCCACGGAGCCCAGCTAAAGAGCCTGAGAGAGCAGCGCTTGCTTGGGCATTGGGCTTCCCTTCATGTTGCCTAAATTAGAGTCCTGTGTCTTTTCTGCCATGAGAGGATGACATTCATGGGCTAAGATAATGCAGAAGCTTTGTGTGAGTTGATTTAATTGCAATGTGGCAATTCTCTTAGAGAAGAGGTTTATGAATAATAAATGTACCTCCATTAAAAGCAAGATCAGCTTCATCTCTGCAGCTATTTCACCTACAATCAGTTCTCCATTATTTTTCCAATTGCTTTTATTTTTAAAACATGGGGATTTATTTTCCATTTACAAAACCATCATACACAGGAATGCAAGTCAGGTGTCAGGTGCTAAGCCATATTTTGATATATGCTATAAACATTTCAAGTGGCATTAAGCAAGTATATTAGGGAATGGTTTGGGGAGAGGGTTTGAGTATTCAGTGTGTTCTGTCCCCTCATTCAGAAGACAGAGGGAAATATCTTAGTGTCATTACTGGGAAAAACTTCATGTGTTAAGATCTTAAGTTTTGAGCATTTATAGAAAGCACTGGATCATTGTAGTCAGTAGTATCTGGGGTTAAAATTTTGCACAGAAATTTAATAGAGCGTTCTTCCACTTTACAGCAGTTGCAAAAAGACTGCACTTGTTTTTTAATATTTCATTAAAAATGCTGAAACATTTCAATCATTCTTCATCCGATTCTGTAGCACTATACTTTTTTGTAATATACTCAAATCCATCAATATCTTTTCAGTACAGGCATAAAATAAAAATTAAAAAACCAGACAACTAATAAAGCAAACAAACAAACAAAACAACAACAAATGAAAACAACCAAACCACCCAACCAACCAAAAAAACCCAAACCAACCAAACAAACAAAACCCAAACACAAAACCCAACCAACTTTATTTATGGCGATAATCCTGCACTCGCTTCCTACCAAAAGCTCCAGAACTGTCTAGCTGCATCTTTGTGAGGTACAGTTCATTACTGTAGGCTTCCAGTGAACTGAAATATCTTTTTTGGGGTGTAAGCTTTTTTTAAAGACTCAGTTTATCAAAATACAATTTATATCAGATTTTTTTTCATGTGTTGCATCATGTATGTGATATACCATGTCACATTGATGGTTTCTTAGATTTTTGTAAGGCTTTGAAAGAGACGCACATTTTTCAAAGTCATCTTGCTGTAGGAAATTAAAAATGGAGACAATTACAGAAAATTCCAGTGGAAAGAGAAAATGTATTATGGAAAAAGCAATAAGAGCGTAAAAATATTAAAGTAAAAATCACTTCACAGTAGTCTGTATGATTGAATTGTAGATCAATATTGTGTAGTTAATGCATTAGCAGTAGAGCATTAATTTGCAATTACCGCAGGTGATCTGATCCTCTGTGTTCTGTCCATTGACATAAATGACCTTTTGTTGAAAGAGATTCTGTAGTCATTATTTCTACCAGATGTAACAAAAAAAAAAAAGGTAGAACAAAGAGGTACTTTCTGAAGTATATTTGTTCATGGTAGAGTCTCTTAACCTTATATTCTGGTCTGGAATACTTTTGTTAATCTTGAATGTTGGTCATTAATGTGTAAAGAATATGGGTTCCTTTCCAAACAAATTTCACAGAATCATGGAAATTTCTTTTCTTACAGAGGATGGAGGTCACAAACATCCTCTGTTGCTCTACCATGGATGTCTGTAAGGCTCTCTATGCAGCAACGATTTAAAATCCACCCATATAATGCTGCTTCCCAGCAGGGCAGCCTGTAGCTTTGCCCCAAGCCCTGCTTCAGACCCACCTTTACTCATCTCCATCTCCCACTTGCCCTGGACAGGTTGTAGTATCCTGTGCTCTTATCCTCACCATGTCATATTCAGCCCACACACAGCTGCTGCTCCTGGACCTTGCATTATGGCCCTGCTCATCTCTCAGGCAAGGCAATAAGGTGGGAATATACCCCACCTCAGAGGCAGAGCTGCCATAATGCTGGATCTACCCACTACCCTTCTCTCTGCCTCCTTTCCTTCATTAGTTGTGTATGAGGCCTTGGGGAGGAAGAACAAAACCATTCTGGAAGTGTGGCAGCCCATGATAGGAAAGGAATAGTGATGATCTTTGTCTCTGCAAGATAAAATCTTCCTCCAATACAGAACACAGTCATTCTTATGAGACTACTTCTGGTTTCTGTAATGTTTTCAAGGAGCATTCTTGTTGGTACCTCTTTGGAGACAAAGTCTCAAGGGATTCAGGTCAGTTTGATTATTATTTTTAATTCAGCAGGCTTTTTGCTGAAGCATTTAGCTGAGGGATTATTATAACAGCAGGACAGCCCTTTGTGTGCGAATAAACAAGCTTTTCCCATCACAAAACAATGGGACTTGAACTATGAGAGAGCATTGTTATTTTACTTGTGCAAATGTGAAACCTTGCAAGGAACCCTTCCTTCTACATGGTATAAAATGCTGTGGGTATCAGAAAACAAAAAACAAGGCTCTGAAAATATTATCACTGAAATAATCGGGGAAAAAAAAAACCCAAAACATATCATAAACATTGTTACATCTTAATGTTTAGATGCTACCATTTTCTCCACCCCAATGTCAGAAAAAACCTAACACAACCGCAAAACCCCATGTAGTAAGTATATGCTATAATAATTTATTGTTTTCTTTCTTTCTTTCTTTCTTTCTTTCTTTCTTTCTTTCTTTCTTTCTTTCTTTCTTTCTTTCTTTCTTTCTTT
>JANVCC010000034.1:14350018-14417461 GCA_025345505.1 Todiramphus chloris collaris
TTTCTTTCTTTCTTTCTTTCTTTCTTTCTTTCTTTCTTTCTTTCTTTTCTTTTCTTTCTTTTCTTTCTTCTTTTCTTTCTTTCTTTTCTTCTTTTTTTTTCATTAAGCTCTCTGATTTCTCTGGCTATAGAACTGTAGAGAGCTGGTTCTCCACACACTTACTCAGTGTACTTTTAAGCCTGTCTTGGTGTTTGTTCAAGTCATTGAAGACACTTATACTTGGGTTAAGTGGGGACCAGATGAGGAAAAAAAATTCTCATCCAGGAATTATTATTTATGGCATTTAGTGGCATCAGCAGTGAAAAACTAAAAGCCATTGAAATCATGGGAGTGATGGAGCAGGGCCTGTGTTTTACAGTTATGTAGGATAAGTTTATACTGATGATACTTGGAAAAAACAAATTGTCTTGCAATGAATAGCAGTGATTTTGAATGCAGAGGAAGGGCTCGGTCTTTCCTGGTCTCTAATCTCATCTCTATGTGAGGAGGATGAAGTTGGGTGAGTGGCTGCAGGTCTTAAGGAACTACATGGTGCCTTTGGTATGGCAGAGCAAGGGTGGGATTCTCCTTCCTAGATTCACCAAGAGCCCACCCTTCCTCTGCCCCAGACTGTCCTTACACTATCCTAAGGGGAACAGAGGCTGAAGGCTTTGCTTTCTGCCAATCAGGGAATCTTCCATGTGCGGACAAGCCTGAGAATAGGCACAATTTGGTACCAGCTGGACACTGTGAAATTTCTGATGCGGGCTCAGGGATAGAAGAACAAAACCTTGCTGTACAAATCTGTCCATGATACAGAGAATTTAAAATGTTGGAGCTAATTGTCTTGCCAATTAAACTGATCAGTGAACAATAGATTGCTGGATGCAGGCCACCAAAATGATACAAGATTCAAGGGATGACTCTTTATATCCATCAACAATTTTAAGGAAAAAAAAAAATACATCCCAAGGCAAAACAACTTTTCAGATGTAACTTTTGACTGAGATAAATGTATTCTCATGTAGAAATAGCAGTTTTTAGCCTGTGTTCCCAAAGAAACTCAGTATGTATGTACATGTCCTTTTGAGTATTCTCAGTCACATTTGAGCTTTGTGGCCATTTTCACTTAAATTTGCCAGAAGGTAGAAAGTATTTTGCTATAACAAGTTTTGACAAAGCAAAAAAGTTAGGCAGAGGAGCAAGCATACCTGCATTCCTTCACTGTGAGTGTGCTATCTGCTCACCTTTACTAGACCGCTGAGATTCCACATGGGACAGTGCTGCTAGGACTGTGTCAGCCACAGGAAAGACTTTAATTGGAAGTCACACCTTATTAGATGACAGAGAACCCAACCAGGAGACACAGAGCTGCTGGAAGCCAGGTATCATTAGCTCTGCTGCTCACAGAGCTGTGTGCTTAAAAAAAGTCTTCAATGGATGCAGCGCTGAGTGGAGTGGCCCTTCTCCGCAGAGCTGGAATTTACGGGACTTGCAGAAACAAAAGAGGGAACAAAGCCCTGTTTGAACACGTCGACATAAAATCAAAAAGAAAAAACAAGTGTGAAGAGAGAGAAGAGTTGGTACAAATGTACTCAAGTGATCACTTCTGATAAACATTTCATTATTTCCTCCTTTTTTTCTTAGCTCAGTGCTAATTACAGAAACTCAACCTGTTCTCAACTACCTGTCTGTGCTAATCAAGTAACAAGAGTACTGCCACACTTGCTCCATTACAGGTGCTTGGGACAGACATTTTTAATTGATAGTAAGAATTTTCTGTGAGAATTCCTTTTAATGGAAATCAGAATTTGTCATACAAAAACAATTTAGAATTTTTTTGGTTATGGTTAGGGGGAAAAAAAATCAAATTAGAACAGTTTATCGTTATTGATTTTTACTTCTATTATCTTGCCACTTTTAATGAAAAGTTACAATATTTAAATTAAAACATTGTAAAGCTACAGACTAAACTCTAAGCTAATAATGCCTTTTATTTTGTGCAGTTTTGCAGTAGGTTTACATTTTATTTGGGGCTGCTTAGGGGATTTATCTATTAGCTTTCCTTTATTTCTGCTCATTTCACTGGCTAGTAAATGAGGTCTGTATAGATAGCATTGTTATTTCACAAATTTGTAAGAATGAATTCAAGCTCATTCCATAACAATTGCTATTTGTCATTCTTATAATGGATTCTCATGCAAAGTAGGCTTAACTATCACTGAATGGTAATAATTATTTAATAACAATTAGGTCTCAATTGAGCGTCAGCTCAGATGCTGTCCTCTACAAGTCACTCCCAGCCTCTGCAGAGGATTTGTTCTCTGCTCTTCCACCTGCGAACACTGGGCCTGCTTTTCTTTCCCCCTCTGCCCAGGTGTTTAAGTCTGCCCCACTTTAAGGGTTGGGGAAATGTAAAGAATAATTGCTTTGGCAACATGTTATCTCCACCTCTCCCAAGGATCCACAATATTGCTTGTCTTTCCAAAAACCCAGTACTGCCACACCTATTATTTTTAATATGGATTCATGCTACTGATGTGAATTCATGCTGCCTCTATCTTACATGAACAAGCAGAGATCTGTCCTCCCTACAGGGTGGACAGGATAAAACCACGTGGCATGAATTGACATTAGGTGAATTTTGTTTAAAAGTTTACAAAGTAAAAGCACCATGGAGGTGATTCTTCAAAAGAGGCTCAGTTAAGTGTTGAAGAAATTGTGGGCAAGTTGTTTTACTCAGCTCAGGTTGCTTTCAGACACGAAACTAACTCTGCTGTAGACAGAGTTTCCCTTGTGTACCAGTGTGGAGGTAACTGGAAATTGAATCTGAAAATGTACCCAGCTCCTTAATGGATCATGAAAATGTAAATAGAAGGAAAGATAAGCACAGTGAAAAATGCTGAGTTTCTTTTTTCATTACTGCCATCTCCAATAATTACTTAGGGAATTTCCTGTGTTTTGTTTTAAATTATATGTATTGCAACTGCAGGGAACGTGTTTTCCAAAAAGGGAAAACTTAAAACATTCAGGATTTCAAAGCTCTGCCATCAGAAAAATTTTTCTTGGAAACATTATCAGTCATACGAAGAAAATTTGCATGTAAGAATTTTTCCTTTTTTTACTACAGCAGCTCCATTGATACCTCAGTGGAGGCTGTAGCTGGCAGTGAAAGGAAGAAAGGGAGAGCAAGCAGTGAAGGAGGATGTGCTCATGGAAGGCACAGTCCTGGAGACTGTGCAGGCACAGACATGCCCTGCCCAGCAGCGCGGCTCAGGCTCAGTGCAGGGCTAGCTGCAGGGTGCTGACCTGCTGATTTTTCCAGTGGTAGAAAAATCTTTTCGTTTTTTTTTTTTTTTTTTGTCCCAGGAAGGAGGGAGCAATCTGGGAATATGAGCCCTGATGGCTTTTTGAAGTTTTCTTCCTGCTATAACACAAACCCCCTGACACAGCTTGATCCGGCTGGTGAGAGGTCCTTTTATCCATGCAATTAAAATGAGAGAAACAAACAGATAAACCATTTTTCTGAAGCTGGCAGTATGTCTAAGAAAGGGTTCTAACTTCCTTCAATATCTGAGTTATGTTGCTGCTTTTCTTGATGATACTTATTATTTGGACAGAGATAGGTAAAACAATCCCTAAGGAAATGTGGAAGTGGGTTTTTATCTCAGACATGAAGGACTTGGAGGGTCAGAACTGTTTTATTCACATGAATCTCACTCTTTAATGGACACAGCAGCTGCTGCACCAATTCGTACGGGCAAGCTGATAAAGGATGAAAGTAATTTTAGCTGAAATAAAACGTGTGAGTATTAGAGGGAAAGACCCACAAAGATGAGGGGTTAATCATTGCAGGACTGAACAGACGTTCCAAAATAGAAAGATTACTTTTCTGTTTAATTTTGAGAGGTCTGCAGCTTTCAAAATTCTGGTCACAGGAGTATGTCCCTCATTAGACTTTGTTGAAAACTTCTTTGAGGAAACTGTTTTTCATTGACAAATTTCATTTAATCAAAATAGATCTAGGTTCAGGTCCCTGCTGTGTCTGATTCAGAGTGTCCTGGGATGAAAAACGCTTAAGCTTTACCCTGGATCCATTATGCATTAATGAACTTGAGTATTAGCAGTGGTCAGGAAATAGTTATTCTGTCATAGAGAGGTTTAAAGATGGAAAAGTTTTCCAGTTTAAACTGATAATAAAATTCTACAAATAGGTAGAATTGACACATTTAAAGAAAAAGTATTATTTGGGTGAATTGACTCTTTCTTTCAATCATTTTGCAACATATTTTAGTTTTGACATTTTTCATTCTAATTAACTAGGATTGCAAAACAGACTTTTTTAAGTTAAATCAAGCCGTTGCATCCCATGTTGTCAAACAACACATATTGCTAATTCTGAAACTCTTTTCCACACGTTTTTCAGAAAACAGTTCTTTTCTGAAAAGCGTGCTTTCCTCACTTCTGACAAATACGCCCTTCTGAAAATGGAATAACAGACCAGCTCCAGTCCCAAGAGGATGGTATTCCTGTTGGTTATCTCTTAGAAAACAAAAGCTTAAAAACACTGCTAACTTCTGACTAAATGTGTTATGTTACTTGATGGCTTTTAACATCAAATGACCAGATCTGAGTGGCTTAACTGATACCTGCTTTAGAAATATCTTTGAAGGAACTGGAGGATACAGCTCATGGAAATGGAGTCAGTAAATCTACATCTACCTGGCACAGCTGCTGCTGTAGTAGCAGCTGCAGACCCGCTAGGAGAGCTGAAGGATTTAATTTTCCACAACAATACTTACAAGAGAGAGGCGAGACCTTTCGGTGTTAATAAATGAAATATGAAGTGGCCTTCAACATAAATTTGAAGATAGTTGTAAAGCCTCTATATGTGATTGGACTGTTTACACAGGAGAGTTAGCTCATCTGCTTTCAAAGATAACTTTTATTTTGTAAATCTACAGTACAATGATACAATTTGCTACAGATGGCTGATTATCAGGCTGTTTCCCACACTCCTCAATGCTCAAGGCATGAGGAATCATATTTGTTTTCTTAGGAAAGATGATCATGATCAGCACTCTTATCAGCATGTATGCCCACCTACTGCATAAAGGTCCACTTTGTAGTTCCAAGAACTGACAGAATGCTTTAGTGAGATAAGGAAATACAACCATTCCTCTAGAGGTGGTTGAGAGCAAAAACAAAACAAAACACAAAACAATTACCTTAGGGAGTCTTCTGAAAATTCTTGATTTCTTCTGCACTTCCCCTCTCAAAGACACAGGATGCAAAATTGCATCGTTTAGGGTCCCTTGATAAGTACCAGTTTCCCCATAGTAAACACACAGTTGAGCTATTTAGATCAAAGATACATTAATTGGCAGAGAGGAACTTAGGGGGAGGGAAAATATATTTGAGTAAGCTAGGGATTAATGCATCGTATAAAATTCCTAAAGGGTCTTTGATGGTACTCATCCCCTGCCATGCCCTTGTCTGATAAGTGATTAATGGATTCTGTACTTCTTTCTCCACCTTCATTGTTGGCCACGTGGTTTCCTAAGGTTGCTGGAGTGCAAAACACAAACAAGATCTAGATTTCACCCCCCAAAATCAGGTACTGTGTGGTTTCTATGCCAGCGAGAGTAACTGTCAGCTTGGTGCTGAGGAGGCTTTTCATTACAGCCTGTCTCAGGAGGCTGCTGTGGCTTCAAAACAAGTGGTGTGGCTCTTCTTGCTGCCCACATACTGCATCCTTATTTCCTTACCTGTGATCCCTGCCTTGATGCTTCTTAAACATCAGCTTAGCTCTGTTCAACACCACATCAGCATTATGTTGTCCAGTTATAGAGACAAACCAAGATGTACAGGAGACAGAGATTATACCCCATAAGCTTGTCTTACATGGGCTGGAGACCTTCTCCTTTTGAGCTCCACTTACTGACATTACTTATAGCATATACTTCTGATTAAAATGACACTTTACCTCAAGCTTGTCTGATGAACTCACTTGAGCTATACACTGAAATACTTATTACTGACACCCATATGGTATTGGAGCATCCAGTCTTTTTTATATATATATGTATATGTGTGTGTGTACATATATCTCTTAACCCTATGTGAATAGTTGCCTACTCTGCAGAGCCTGGAGTTGTTAGTATCTTTGAATCTTTCTTCTGTGTGTTACCCATCATGTCTCACTAGTAGACCTTCAGCTCGTTTGGACTTCAAATCTAGGAATAAGTAAAAAACGTTATTTGGGATTTTTTGCACAACTCAATTTGTAGATGTAACATTTGAGTCCTTCAGACTGCTTTCTGAAAGCCATACTATACTTTGGAACGAATAGTAGTTCATTAGTTCATGTATATTATCTCAATTCTAATGTTTTAAAAAGGCTATCAGCTATCATCCAAATCCATTTTGCATCTTGATCCAGTATTGGAAGGATTGTTAAGGAACATCCCATCTGGTAACCTATATCTCTAGAGTCATTTAAGCAGATAATGTGAATGAATCAAATCATTCCATCTGTACTGTATCAATATTTGGGAAGCTTTTTCTTACTTACAAATTTGTTCTTTAAAACAAAGAATCTCATTTTTTTCCAGAGAGCGCACCACATTATCTGATAATCCACTTTCCCTAATGTTCTTAATCCTACAACCCTCAACCCTCTAGCAAAAGTAATAATTGCTGATAGAAAGGATAATTTAGGCTATGCTTTAATGTACTGGTAAGTCAGTGTTCAACAAGACATGAGGAGGAGGAACCATCAGTCTTTCCATAGATATTGATATCCTGAAGATTTTAAGTACAAAAACCTCTCTCAGAGGAGATTTTATTTGTCTGCTTGATCTCACACTGCAGCTCATGCCACATTTTTATGAGTACTGTGTCAGACAACCAGTGCTGTGTGTACTGCTTTTTACTTTGTAGATCTGGGAGCATCCAAATCATTGTACAGGGTCTGGAAAGCATGAGCTTTCATTTCCATAGGCAAGAGCTATGCAGCGTATAGATTGCATGACCCAGAAGGGTCTCCCTTTAGTTGAGTCAATTTTTGCTAGTTGCTTTTCAGAATAAATTTTAAATTGTATGTATGCCTTACCCAGATTATAATCATGCTTTTGCCCGCTACAATGAAATGAATTTTCTTAAGGCTGTCAATTCATATGGATACCCAGATGGGCACGAGTAGAACCCTTCCTGAAACACTTTGCATTTGTGTACAGATTCATAACTTTTCCACCAGAATCCTCATTAATAGACACTAATCAAAAAAGCAGTAGCCGTAACTATACATTGGAAACCAGCTTAGAGTCATTCATAAATATTTGTCTAACAGGAAGGTGAATTTATGTCTCCAATACTTACCAGGAAGAATTTTTAATAGGAAAACAAAACTTCTATAAAAAGATGATAAATAATGCTAAAATTGAAAATATAATATAAAATTGAAACAGTAAATCTTTTGCTTAACATTTGGGCATATCAGTAAAAATATTTTAAACTCAAATTAATGGAAAAGAAAAATTGTTACTCTATTATAAAACCTCTCATAGGTACCTCAGCATAATAACAGTTTGTTTATCCCCTTGCTATAGTAAGAATTTTAGAATCTATGAAGTCAAAGGTCAATTTCCTAATCGGATGGCATTTTGAGAGCTATTTTATTTAGAGATCCTATGCAGTTTAGAGCTAAAGCAGAAATAAGTCTCTGTCTTCTGGGGAAGCAAGATGGCATTCTGCTAAATGCTAGAATTTTATCATTTGAAGGGAAAAAAAAAAAGGCAAAAAGAAAGCAGCCAGTGAGACCTAAGAATATAAAAGCATTTGAGATCTCAGAAGGAGTTTAAATCAATGCACTGCCACAGTTACAGCACAGATGAAAGCGCCTGCTGTCTCAATTGCCAGGAAACTACTTAGAAAGTCTCACTTTGATTTTTTATTTTTTTTTTTTTTAATTTTTTTTTGGTAGTCCGTTACATTACCACTAAGTGCAATATATGGGGGCATCATTGCTTTGATGTTGTACAGTTACAACAAATGGAAACTAATATGGTAGAACAGTCAAGCTATGTGATTTGCGTTTGTATATACAAATATATGCCCATCAATCTTCTCACTTCTAGATCGTGTATCGCTGCCACCCATCTGCCTCCTTAATGCTACTTCTTTTTTCATAAAAAATTACAATTATCTTACACCCATATTCTGAAGAGAGAAGCATATATTTCAGAGGGGTGTAAAAATCAAAATTTTCTCCAAGCTATTGTCTGCTACCACAAATTCATTGTTGGCAAAGGGTTTTAACAGTGCTTTGAGACACTTTGGAATAGGAGCATGACTGCAGCCAGGCATGGCAGCATTCTTGTTATCACAGATTTAGTCACACCAGGAATACTTAATACTTCTTGCAAAGCAACATTTTATTAAACAGGCTAGATTCTCTGACCTGCTCCAACATTTTTCAATGAACTAGCAGTATATGATATTATAGACACACAGTCTCTTGTTGGTTGAATGTAGCATAGGGAAGAACTCATACAAACATGTCTAGATCTGCATCTCTGCCGAAATCTCTGCTATTGATGGAATAAAAAGAATGCAGGTGGGGACTGGGATCCATTTTTGTCACCATCTTCTCCACCACCACCTGTCCAGCTAGAATTTCACCATATAATAATACGTTTATGTAAAAAATGAAGGTTGTGGGGTAAGAGAGTGTGGACAGAGTAATGCCTGAAGAGGAATGCATCGTTTTCTCTTTCTAGTGTTACAGAAAGTATTTTATCCGCTGCAGTATCCCCCAATGGGAGAATGCAAGGATAACACTGAATAGGAATTGCTTTGCTGGGTGATCTGGCTGGAAATGCCTCAGCCACTTTGTCCAGGTTCTTCATGCATGGCACAGGTCTTCCATACAGTCCTCCAGTTTATGCCAAAGTCTGGACAGGAACCACATCCATTTTTGTAGGGAGTGAAATAAAAACAAAAATGCAAAGTTTGGGTATTTTTTCCATTGCAACTAGAAACACAGTCTATGGACAAAAACTTGAAGGTCTTACACAGACAGAGATCTCAGTAAATGGTGCAGGGGATTTGCCTCAGTAAAGACTTAAGAAATTGGCGTTTGTGTAATGATTCTGCTAAAAGCAAAGGCATTTGCAGTGTTTTATAACTGATGTGGTAGTACCTGTCACAAATAATGAACTTTTTCTTCAAAATATTTAAATTAAAAGTTTCAGATTGATGTGAATGGTTAATAACAATCATGTAACCTGTAAAGTCTTTTTACACAATAATAATCTCCTGACAACTTACTCCAGTTCCTCAAGTGAGATTTGTAATGGCATTAGATCCTTTGACAAAGTTAGACTCAGTATTTATGTTTATTTAGGAGTAGAGCAGACAGGTCATTTCTTATGCAAGACAACAACAGGGACCTTTGCATGCCTCTCCCATCATTTTGCAGATCAGTTTTACTTAGAGCCTTAGCCTGTGATTCATTTTGCATCCCCATTCCCCAATGAGATCATCTGGTGTATGTTTGATTTACCAGCAGCAAAGCAGCGTTGTGTCTTTTAGTATCTTAGACATATCTGTATAGATTAGAATAGTAACCTACAGTTGCAGCTTATACTGAACAGGTTTAGATTTCAGAATACTGAGAGCGTGATATAATTGATCATACATCTCATGTTGTCCTTCTTGTCCCTTTTGGGACATAAGGGGCAATCACTGGAGTCTGGATCTGTAAGAAAGGGGAGGCCAGATGTTAAAAATGAAATTGTAGCAGTTCTGCTGCCAAGGTAGGTCCAGGTAATGCAGTAAAACTCAGCTTGTGCAAAATTATCTTTCTGTATATTAGTGCAATATGAATAATAAATGTTACCTTTCTGAGCAGGAAAAATGTAACACCTTTCTCTTCTAGCCCAAGTTCTAGTTAAAAGCTAGAGAGAAACACAAGAGGGGCAGCAGGACAGCTAACAGCTTAATTGTGACTGGACCTCACTCTGTCCCATAGGTTGTTCACAGGGCCTGTATCTCATCTTCCAAAGAAAAAGCTACTTTCTACCTAAAAATTTCAGGTGAAGGCCTGAGTCAGTGAACAGTTGAATGCTACTTTACTCACGAAACAGTTTAACTTGCATTATTTAGGTTCAGTGGATATTAAACAGGTGCCATCTCTGCCATGCAGAGTCCCAGCACTACTGCTTAACAGAACCTAGGGTAATAAACCATGTGAGCAGCTGATTCACACTTACTCTGCTTCTTGTACTCATCCAAAAGTGGCTTCTGTTGGCCACAGGATACAGACTGCTGGTCTGGCACAGTATGACCATGTATATGTTCTTACATGTGAAGTCACGTTTTTGTTCAGGCTTTAGCTTCAGGGTCTAAAGGGCAGCACATTTTGCTATATTCGGTTGGTAAGGGCAAGATGCTGAAGAGAGGAGCTGAGTGGGCAGGGCTGGTTGCAGTTCAGTTTCATGCTGCTGATCCAATTGATGTGCAAGGCACAGACAACATCTGTTACAGCAGCTCGCCTTTATCTTCTGTTGAGATGGCTTAATAAGATATTAAATGAGAGGTGGTAACAAGCAAGAGGTAGTTTCATTTTAAATATGGCCATAGCTGGACAGCTCGTCCTGCTCTTCACACCTGTAAAATAAGATACCAGCAGAAGAGAGGGCTCAATGTTTAACTTTGCAAGGGAAGGGAAGCATGCCTGTTCCCAGTGCAAGCAGCAGGAGAGAAGTGAGGGCATTAATGATGTGTGGAGACAGGTCAGTTCAGTTCTTCTGCAATTTTTCCGGATGCGTGAGTTTGAGTCTTACCTGGTCTATTGCCCTGCCACTTCTTTGTGCTGAAAAGAGGGCACAGTGTCATTTAAACTGGTGATTCAGAGGCAGCCAGGTATGATGCTAAAAACCTCTCTCTCTGGTGTAGAAATTGTCATGGCTGATGGGGCAGGGTGACCTTTTATCTTGACTTTGTTCACCACCTTTTAAAATACAGCAAAGGCTTCTGCATTGAGTCAAGGAAGATACTGTAAGCCTCAAGCACAAATCTCACCATCTGATACGTGCAACATAAGAAATTTTGAAGCTCAGAATGTTTTTGAATTTGCCAAAAACATGGCAAAACCATTTCTGTTGCTTTTGTATGTATTAATATTTGAATCTCTCTTGTTCTAGGAAAGGCCCATAAACATAAGCACCTGCTTTTACCGCAGTGAAATCAGTGAAAGGCATATCTTTGCTTAATTGTCTGTACCGTTGGGCACACAGTCATAAAGCTCCTACAGAAAAGGAGGATTGTCTGAGTCCACTTGCTAATTCTGTTCCTAAGTCTTTCCATTTCAGATAACATTTTTCTTTAGTGCAGAGTTTTACATTTTACTTTTAAAAGTGCATTTTGCCTTCAGTTCTGGAACTTACTTGGCTTTCCATGAAAAGCAAACAGTGCACTGCACATAGACTCACAGGAATCAAATGTTAGCTCTTAGTGTGATATCATCTTCTGCACATTTTTATATTATTGCAGTTCATAACACTGCACCACAAGATGGAAAACAGTAAAAGCCTCTTTATTTATAAGGTTATTGCAGGTATCTTCTAGTGTATCTCTTGTGTATACATCCTGTCAAAATATTTCAGGATTTTGACAACAGTGCTTGAACTTGTTTCAAGTGACATGGCATGGCTGTTAACTGTATGTTTTTTCAGTTCTATTATTTTTAAGAACAGCTAATAAAAGTGTTACCCATACACTAAAAAAACTGAGAATCCCTTGGTAAACAAAAAGGTTTAGATAAGCATCAGTTGAATTTTGCAGTTACATAACCTGTACAGGAAATTATTATGATGTTCCCTATAATTTCTCTGGAAAAAAACAAGTCTTGAAGTCTGTAGAAGGTGTAACAGACCCACACTGTTTCTCCAGAGAAACAGATTTTGTGTAATGTAAATGTGCTTCATGGGAAATATTCTTGTGCTTATTTTACAGTTTGCCCTTCTTTTTTCCTTTTACAGCTGTAGTGTATGGTATTTTACAATGTTATGTGTACCTGTATGCAGAATTACAAGTCTTATTATCATTTCTGAAATGTGAAAAACAATTATGTATTTCCTGTATTTTTAAATGTTGGTAATTATGATCCAAGGTGTGTTTTCATGTCCAAGGAGCGTGGATATGTTTGTGTATGTGCACATATTCATGTTCTAAAATAGGTGGCTATTTCATTGTCATGTTCATTTGCTGTGTATGTACGTGTAAGTATTACCATGAGTATTCTTTTTAGATTTTAAAATAAAAGCTGAATCAGAATCTGAAAACACTGACACATCTGGAATTTCAGAGCATTTCCAGGGACTGACAATTACTGGTACTCAACCAACCCTGCACCTCGTCACTGATGGATGATTAGAGTTCAGCTAATGAGAAGGTGTTCAGAGAAGAGTCAAGGAAGTTTTATTCACTTCTAGGTTTGTTTAGGGATCTCTCTGGACTTAAATCTCTATTGATATCCACAAAGTGGTCCAGAAGAATCTATGTAAATGGTCAGACTATCCTCTGCTGTCGGTAATTTTGTGTTTACATGTTAAATTCTGCAGGTCAGGGATCGTTGCTTTACATGTTTATAAAGCTATATTGCTATCTTTGTTTCTAAATTATCTAAAATAAAATGGCCTGACCCCGCAGCACCACTGAATGGCAAATGGTGATTAGCAAAAGGGGACCGTTCTGTTCTGTGCCTGGTAATGCTCAGGCTAAGGGACCACCCTGACCCTAAACCATGACACCCATACAAAGAGGTCAGCCTAATGGGTGCTATTTGCTGAGACAGTTCCATTGCAGACAGATTCTTTTCAGGGATATCCAGTGAAAGGACAAGAGGCAATGGGCACAAGATGGAACACTAGAAATTCTGTTTAAATGTAAGATAAAGCTGCAGTGGAGATTGAACACTGGACCAGGTACCCCAGAGAGGTTGTGTAGTCCCTGTCTTTGGAGATACTCAAACTCCACCTGGATACAGTCTTGGGTAGTTTCCTCTAGTCAACCCTTCTCTAAGCCGGGAGGTTGGACAAGACATCTAGAGATACCTTGCAATGTCAGCCAGTCTGTGGTTCTGTGATTTGCTTGGCTGGGACCTAACTGGCTACATCTGAGTTTCCTGAACAGAGCAGGCTGGGGAATACCACTGTTTTCAGATGAAGGTCTGAGCATAGCTGGTGGTTTGACAGTGTTTTTGGCATGCTCAGCATCAGCGCCCTTCAAGGCACATTTGGGGCTGGTCTTGCAGGCTTACTTCTGAACACCCTCGAGGTCTGGTCTAAGGGCTGCCATTAGGAAATCTAGGCATAATTAGTATTATTAAGTCGTCTTTTTTTTTTTTTTTCTTTTTTTATTCTGAATTACAGTGGTGGTATCATGACATTGACTTAAGCAGCCAATTAGTATCCTGAATTCTTGTAGTTCTTTCCCAGTGAAGCTGAAAGAAGGGTCATCTGATAAATGTTGTCCAAAGACCTATCTAATTCCATATGCTCCTCTGCCAGGATGTTGCTGATAACTGACATATTTTGTAGGTGTGCAGTGCAGTCCAGAACCAAGATTTCACTGTTATCGATGACTACTGCACAGGACTGCAAGCTCTTCTTTACCTGAAAAGCATTGAAGAACTTGAAGACTGGAATGGACAGAGTCCCATAACCATGCGCCATCAGAAAGGAAAACCAGTACCTAGAATTGCTGATCTGCTAGAAAAGGTATGTTGTTTCATTGCCATTCCTTTATGATGACACTATGGCTTAGTTTTGAATGTAATTCCATAAGCATTGTATGCAGTTTCTGCTACTCACCTTGGTTAACCACCGCTACCATCATAGTCGCAAAGTCTTCTTCCTTGTGAGTATTAACAAATATCTGAAGGCACCTTAAGAAGACAAGCTTGAAATTACTTGAAATGAGAAGCCTGAAATGGGATAACATTTTTACTATAAGTATGACCTCTCTACTTGATTCATATCATCATGTCTTTATAAGAAGTATAGGATGTAAAATTACATCGGAACAAGTTCTAGAACTGCTTGTCTTAATGAAACTCAACTCAATGCAGATTGATGCTAATATTGTGCCAGAAGTTCCTGGGTGTTCGACCCAGGGTGCAACATTCAGATGACATAGAAGCCCCCTAGCGCTGGACCTGACCAGCTGAAATAGCTTGTCACAAGCCACCTGTTAGTTGGAACACTAGATCAGGTAGAAGTGGCCCTTCAATCATCGTACCTCTGCATCTCGTAGTCTTTAATGTGTGCTGACTTCCAAACCCTCCACAGGGCAGGAGAGTTCCAGGAGAGGATCAGTGACACAAAATGACACAAGATCATTTAAACCTAGAAAGTCTATGGTAGACTAGGAAAGTAAACTATGGTCTCTCTGAAATCCTAACCTCTGGGTTGTCTTTCCTCTCTGCTCTAGTAGTTCTTGCTACAAAAGCATCTTTTGAGATTTTTACCAGATGCAGTGTGTTGCAGCTGCCTCAGTACTGCTCACTTCTCACTGGCTGATACATGCTGAGAAGCAGGGAGGTGTAACTGGCTTCCTACTGATGCCCCAATGCCTGCTGCTCTAAGCAAAATACCTGCACAGCAGGGAGGCTGAGCTTTTGTTTCTGGTTACTAGAGGGGATGACTTTGAAGACTGATTGCAGTTATACATCATGCCTATTGATTATCCTTCCAAAAATCTGATATAACAATGTTGAAAACGTTGTAAAAAGTAAAGAATTACAAAGGAATAGGATTTGGAGTGTCAGATGCCTCCAAATCTCTGCTTATCGTTGTTGATGACTGGAGTTGGGTTTAGCCGGAGATTAGAGACTCCTATATTGTTGTTCTCTGTGGAGCTCTGAAAATTATAACATTACCTTCCAGAAGAAATGACAATCCTGTTCCTAAAGCTCTAGATAATATGCTGCTTAAAAATAAAACATGATATAGGCAGTTTCATTTTCATCTACTTATGTTAAGCGGTTAAACCAGGCTCAAAGGGTTCTATCTAAACTTCCTTCCTTTAACACCTGTGGAAACATACACAGCATTTCCACCTCATGCAACAGAAATTTGTTGTAATTCTTCTTTAAAGATGCATTCAGTGTTCTATTAGCTTTGTATTTTACTAAATGGAAAATCATTGTCAAAATGTTTCTGATGTCCTATTGAATGTGAAAAAAAAAGATAATTCTTAGTCTTTTCCGCTTGCCACTACATCAATAATTAACTTTAAAAAGGTAGCGTGAAAAGATGCTTTAAGGAAGCATTTAATAATTCAAAGGAATCTTAACCTGAAACAGGTCACATGAAAAAGAATGAAAAACAAGGCCCCAGGTAATCTTGTCGGGCTAACTCTGTTAGACATTTAAAAGGAACAAGGCATACAGAATATAACTGATTGTGTATTTGATTGCCTTTAGCACTGAATTATATCATTGGATTATTGCTACTAAATAATAACATATAAAGTTAACCAGGCTGCATCATTGATAAGATAGTGATATATTTTAGGCATAAGCTCAGAATGTCTGTTTGTCCAGGAATGAACATTCAAGAGAAAATGAAGTAAAATAATATAACACGGGTAAAAGGAAATACCATGATAAATGATCCTACTAGGGGCAATCAAATACAAAGGTTTGATATCATTAATATTTATAATATCGTAATTAGCAAGACTGTGCCTTAGAAGCGTTATTAGTGTAGCTAATTATGTTATCATAAACTAAGTTTGCAGTATTATAGGAACCAGTATTCTTACCTTCATAAATTATTATCAATATTGGATTTCATGTACTCATGCCTAGTAAATTTAGTTACGTACTGTAGTTTAATCTAGAGTCAGAAATATCTAGCTTGCTTGGCAGGAATTTCTAACACATTTCTGATTTCTTTCTAAAATAAATTCACTAAAAAGCATGTCCTTACTCTTTTAGAAAGAAGATAGCCTCTTGATGTGTTGTATATGTTCTCATCTATGAAAATAATGTGTAGGAATGTATGTTATACATGGAGTAAAATGTGAGAGCCAGAATCCTGCATTATGATTTTAAAAACTTAGAAGGATCTGTCCAGGTTTGTCTTGGTATTACTGTGAGATCAAATGCAGGTTCTTCGGTAAGACCCTGTGAGAAGCTAAACACCAAACACAGATGGTTTTTTTCATTCAAAAAAAAAAAAAGTGAGAGTGAGGATGCCAATTTTGATGTGTTTTAGGTGCAGTAAGTATAAAAACATAAAGGGATCATCCTCCATTTTGTTACAAAATTCCTATTAATTTTCATGTGGAGTCAGGGGGATAAGAAGTTCAAGCAATTGAATGAGAATGAACAATTTAATGAGAAGGAGCTGAGGGACAAGAATTATTTTCAACAGCATCAAGAACCAGTTTCCTTCTGGTTGTATACAAATTCACTGAGCCCTTCCCAGTGTTGAATATATTTCAGGGTTAGAATTGGTCCTGTTCCCAGCTAAGTATGCACGTAATGGTATCCATTTTGATTCACAATGCAATATGGAATTTTAATGTCCACATATTTATATAGCTGTGCACTGTTCTTTTGAAAATTCATTTTCTGTCTTGGTTTCAGCATCAAACAGATGCTGAGTGTAGTGTTGCTACAGGAGAGTGACACAGTAGAGTTTTTTCATGAAATATTGTAGTATTTGGTGACCAGAGAAAACTAAAAGATAAATACTTTTTTCTAAATGGTACACCTGACATCAAACGGAAGCTGTCTTGCCATGTAGTCACCAGATAAATGACAAACTGCACAGTTATCCTTGTCAGTTGTTACATTTATCACAATAATTTCCTTCCTAAACAGAAGGAATACTAAAAATACACTGCTAAATATTGTAATATAATAAGCAGTTTAATGGCAAACTTTAGGCTGAAAAAGAGAAACATGGTTGATTAGTACCTGTTCATGCTTCTGCATTAATGAAACTAATACTTTCATCTGATAATTTATAGCCCTTAACATATGAGAAGCATCACAGCACCATCCCTATTTTGGAAACCTGAGTGCTGTTTTTATGTTTTTCACTAGTACAGAATGTATTTTTTGGTATATAGACCCTAAATTTATCATCTTTGAGGCAGCTAGAAGACATTTTCTGATAGTCTTTACAATAGGACTAGCTTTTTCCATTTTGCTAACACAGCAGTTGCTGCTGGAGTCAATACTTGCCATTGTCCAAGATGTGACCTGTGGTACTACAATGCCTGTAACAGCAGTGTGATACCTCCTTGGAAATGCTAACCTCAGTTGTGGCTTCCAGTCACCATATGATACTGTTTTCCATAGCTCCACCAATTTTATTCATTCTTTCCTGTGTTTGTAGCCTTATCCTGCTCCAAAGACAGTCCTAGCACAGATGCTGCATCAGACACACAAAGGTGGACAAAGCCAGTCTTCTGGGCTTCCTTCCTCGTTGCTTTTCTGATGGCTTGCTTAGTTAGTTTTGGTTTGTTGTTGTGGTTTTGTTTTTTTTTTCTCTAAAAGGACCTGATTTGAAGCCTTGGCATAGATGTCTGTCATTAATATCACCTCTGAATCACCTTTCCATTAAATGCATGGAATAAAACTTGTCAGCTTGTCTCAGCTATAATCTCAGCTTGCAAATCTCGACACTGAGATGAGAGAATGGCAAGGTAATGATGACACCACACTCGTCTCACTGAGTCCCTCGAGGAAGAACTTTTGTAAAAGCACACTTACCTCAGCGTGAATTTAGGACGGAAATCAAGTGCAGAGTGCAATCAGGCAGACAGTTAAGATGTAGAGCATGCTATTACAACCCAAAGGTATTAAGGTGGCTGCATGAGAGGGAGAGCACAGGTAGTATCCTTATAATCCAAAATTAACAGAGTTATGTTTTAAAACAATGTTCCTGAGTTTCTCAAGATGCATGACCAGGAGCAAAAAGATAGCTGTGTTCTCACCAGGTGTCTGGATAAGGTACAGTATTTGCCAGAGGTGCAATTTGATCTCCTGTGTGTAGTCACTGTCTCACCTTGTCTGTTTATTACAGGACTCTTTTATTAGTTGCTCCCTGATCTTACTCTAGAGAGCTGAAGTGATTATGTCCCAGAAATGCACTGGTGTCAGCTGGTTGTCACGGAAGTGGTGCAGTGTTTTTCTGTATAAACTTCCACCTAATGTCAGCTATAAAAATCATATTTAATGCAGTGGCCTCTCTGCATGCCGGGTAGCTAAGCATTAAAAGTATGGCAGTGTATTCAGTTGGTAGGTGTGGGTTTATAGGAAGAGATGAATCACAGAATCGCAGAATGTTTGAATGAATATATATGGATGTTTCATACCTTACTTTCAGCACCAGAATTTTGCAAAAACTGACGTTTGTTTGATCATGTCTAAAGGTTAAAAAGTTAAAAAAGAAGAAAAAGTAATAATATAAGCATCTTGATTCCAGAAATATCCAAAACCCAAACCAAACTGGTTTTCACAGTGGATCCTTCTCAACTGTTAAGGTTGTGCTGTATTGCAAATGTTAAAAACGTATGTGATAAAAAAACTTTTGTAGAAGGTGGTTTTCTCCAGAAGACAAATGAGAGAGAATGATCCTGATTAGGCACAGTGTATGAACTTCAGTGAAAATTCTCATCACCTTAAATTTAGCAAGCTGCCAATTTTGTTCTCTGAATGCATGGACTTCCCACTAAAATACACACTTCCTTTCAAGTATCTATGGGTTTTCTGAATAGTACAAACCTGCTAAATTCCCTGCTAAATTCTAAATTGATTGCAGTCAAATCTAAGTACCCTTTTGTCTGGCATTGAACAAACCTTGCTACACCATCAAGATTTCAGGCAATATATTAATTTAGCTCTTCTATTAAATAAATAAATAAAATGTGAATTCGCAGACACACACATTGCAATAGAACACTATTGCAATGCACGTACCAAGTTTTTGCTGCCTTCAGATTCTTCAAGACCTCTCACTGCTTTCAACGAGCAGATCTTTCACCCTTCATTTTTGGAAGTGCACCTTGTTATTCAGGAAGGCACATTTGTCTAATATGATGTAGAACTGTCCTCTTGTTTCCAGCACTGAATAAAGAAGACAGAACAAATTGGTTTTGTGGCCATATCCAGAAATACAGACCATCTCATCATATGGTGGTACAGAGATTGCAATAAAATATTAACATTGATGAAGAAACCGTTTTTCCTATATTGCCATCACCAGTTCTGAAGAAGAGGGGGGAAATTAATAGTTTTAGGCTGTTTGGTCGTGTTTCCTGTTAGCTAAGTCTTGCACCTGAAATATAGCTCTCAGCCAGGCATAGCCTCTTAAGTGTAAGCCAGTATTGCTCAAGAAATCTCTTAGTTTAGTATATTATGGGAACTGTGCATCAGGCACGCTCAGGGACTATTGTTGCATGTGTTTGTTGGCTTGACCCAAATAAGGCTCTGCCAGAGTATATCTGAACCAGCATATGCAGGCAGATGAGGACGTAAATCCTTTCGTCGTGCTTCCCCCCTCTCAGTCTTTCACCTCCTCCTCTGATGTGATGAAAGGTCTCCACAGTCGTGGCTCCAGGTAAGAGCCTGATGGTCCCTCTGTGGAGCATCACCAGTAGCTTTTTGGGGTGTGCCAGCAGAGCAGACCTCTGCACCCAATTGCGCATGTCATGCTTACCAGGTCTGCTGCCATTGGTGAACCTCCCAGATTTTGCAACCCTAAAGCTATTATGAACATTCCCTAGCCTGAACAATCTGTTGTGGACCTCTCTAACATGATTTTTTTTCCCCCTAACTGGTCTATTATGAAAGTTTATGTTGTGATTATCCACAGTGCTGTTTCTCACAGAGAGTGCAGGTTGTTACATAAAATCTATCTTCCATAATGGTGAAGCCATTTGCAGTGGAAATGGATAAAACAAAAGAAACTAGGATTATTAAAATGGATTTAAAGTAGTCTAATCTTTGTGGAATTTATATGTACTGTATTCTAAATTTGCTTTGAGCACCGAGTTTAAAGTTTCATATTCACATCGAGTAAATGTGGCTATTAGGAAAAAAGGTAGTGATGCTAACTCTTGGGCTGTGGTGGTTGTAGTGCATTCACTGCTGGCAGCAGACATCAAGCCAGGAAAATCCAACTCCCAGCGCAAAAGGATTAAAAAAAAAAAAAAAAATCCAGGCACTGCCAAAAATACATAATTCTTTTTTTGTACTCTGCAGTTTGTTTTACTTAGGGAAACGGCCTGGTCATACCCTGCAGCATGCATTCATTACAGTGATCTTTGACTGGCAGATGCAGAGTAATAAGATGCATATTTTAGTGCTTATTATAATACCCTGTCCAAAAACAACTTGACAAATTTGTGATTTCGACAGTATCTCATTTTGCTGGCTGCAGTGCTCTGTGATTGCCTGGTCCACGTGGCTTCCAGATTATGCATACCACCAATACTGCTCATTAAAATGGCCACAGTTCACCAGTTTCGGTAGCTTGGAACGAACTTGGAATGAATTATTATACAACAAAGAGGCTGCTGTCATGCAGAACAAAAGACAAGCAAAAGAGAGCTTTGGCTTAATGAGGCTAAGTGAGTGTCTCCCCTGCATCACCAGCTACTTGACGGCCTTTGAGCATGGATTTTTTTCTCCACAGGCCAAAACCTTTGGTCTATTATTTTGTGTTTATGCACCTTGAGGCTAATATACATTTTAATATGCTGCACATGGAGAAAAAAATCAGCCATTAGATTAGAACATGTGCACTCCCTGTTAAGTTAATGACAGCCGAACATAGAGATAAATTTAGGTTTTCATATTTAATTATAGCACAGCGCAGTACGTTTAGCAAGGATAAATTGCACTATTATTATGCTTCATTTTTTTTTTGACATCTTTTCATATTAACCATGCACACTTACCCCCACTTCCTCCCCAGTGTCACACATAATGTCTCTGTGCATCATCTTTCTCTAACACCATTAATTTTTTATTCTGTATGGTTGTATATGTATTGTTGTATTTGTTACTTAGGGTTAGCTTGCTGGTTGGATGAAGTAATTCAAAACAGCCCTTGCGTTAGATGTTCTGCATCAGCAGTAAGGACAGAAAAAACACAAAAAGAACTGGCCTGCGTGGCCAGATAGGGCTTCTCATGTCTGCTCCCAGAGCAGGGCTTCCCAGTCCTTCTCCCTCCGATGCTTTCAGCGCAGTGTGCACTGTCTGCAACTACAGAGTGGTAGCCCATTCTCAAGCACCTGAATTAGGAAAGGCAGAGAAATAATGCATGGAAGGTAAAATGAATTCTACAGAATTTTGTAGTTGGATAATATTCATATGGGCAATGGTGATGTTAATATGAAATGTCTCTATTCTGAAGAATTTTGCATTGTTTTATTGTATAGGAACAAAACCAGAGCTAATGTTGCTAGGTGATAGGTGCTGTTTGTTGGGGCTTTGTACCAGTGCCACCTCTGTCAGAGCTATTGCTGCAAGAATAGCACCAGGAATTAGGCCAGACCACAGCTTTATAGAAGAAAATATGAAATTAAATATAAGAGGCAAGCTGGCATGCGGTTCAGCCTTTGCATGTCCTTATCAAGTTTTAATGGGAATGTTTGACAATTTCTGTGCTGCCATCGTGGATGGTGATGACAGACTATTTGTCACTACCTGAAAGAGCTTTTAGATTTGCTTTCAGCTCTGGGCTGAGCTATTCAGGTAGCTGGGATTTGTGAAAAATATGCTTGCATGCTTCACAAAATTAAGGAAATACTGCTATTTTCCAAAGTGGATTAGAGCAGGTAATAACTCATAGGAAGAAGATTTTCCTCCTCCCGCTGTGTGTATAAGCAAGTAGAAGATATTATGCTACAGGCTTATTCCTAGATTATTCCTTATTGGATAGTTGTTTCATGACAAAAGACACTGTGGCTTGATGACCAGAGGGTCATGACAGGAATAATAATCACCATATGAAAGGGTGTCTGGATCTTGGTGATAAAGCATTCCTCATTGCAATCAGTCAGCACTTGCTGGTGCAAGAATTTTCCTCAATGGCAGAGATCAGCTTTTTCATATTCATTGAGAGCAAATCAGTCTCTCTCCCTCTCCCCTCTCTTTCTCCAACCTTCAGTTCTGCACCAGCTTTTACTGCCAAAGAGATTTTTCTTTGTCAGGTGAAACTCACAGAGTTTGGGGATGTTTAGGATACTGCAGTATTTGTACGATTGGTATTAGTTGCAGAGCCTTATTCTTTGTGCCCTCACCGAGTAAAGCCCCGGTCAGTAGTGATTGATAGCTAATTGTCTACAGTTTAAGCACTAGAAAATGTGTCAGCAATTAATTTATGTGTGAAAAACTCTTCTCCCTGATTTTGTAAGTGCAGATTCTGATGCAAATTGCATCTGTGAAAGCAAGGTTGTGCCTTTCAAAATGTTAGCTATAATTACTAGTCTTGAGAACCTGATGATATGAAATTCTTCCTCTAGAATCTAGCCCTAGTGAGCCAAGTCATTTATTAACAATATTGTGTATTTCTAAACAGTATTTCTAACAATCTTTTTATTCATTAAGCTCTGGTAAAATGCTTGATATTGTACAAGATGCGGTCTTACACAGTTGCAGGCTATATCCTACAGACCTCCAGATGCCTTAGAAACATCTATGCAATCAGAAATATCTCTTCTGTATCTACAGGTCGCTATTATTAGTAAAACCCGTGTTTATTTATGTGTTCCTATTTTGTTTGTCATACTAGTCACAGGCATACTTACGGATGTGCATGGAAAGACCCAGGCTTTCAGCTTCTGAAAACATCATTGTCCATTTAAGCTTATCATCTAAGAAAGCTGTTTACTTGGATAGCAAGGTGCTCCGTGGGCCACGGTGCTCCATGCAAGGAAAGTACAAAACAAAGTCTGTGGTATTGGTCATAGACAGCAGACTAAGTATTCACTTTCAGCCTGTTTTCCAGGAATTGTGTTATTTTGGCCCTTAAGCATGGCCCTAAGTGTAGCGACATGCACAGATGCATGAGAAATCTAGGAGTGATTTATGGGGAGAGGCTAAAGAACATAAAACTCTCAAGTGTCCATATGTCTTGCCTAAATGATGCGTGTAAACACAAGAGGTGTAGAACTCAGTGGTCTACAAATATTTGAAGTTTGCAATCAATTGAGAGAGGGTGATTTTATGGTGTACAGTGAGAACTCAACCAGGACTGATGAGATGAATTGGAAAAAAAAAAAAAAAGAAGTGTAAGGAAAAACAGGAGAAAAAAACACCCTGATTGAAAAGGAAAGCCTTTGTAGAAATGATGGAGGTTTCATGCTGGGTTGCTGAGATTTAAGGTAGGGAGAACTTTTAAAACTTGAATGCATGAGGTCTAACAGAAGTACTGCTGGGAGAAATTTCAGGTTGCCAGGAGCATGTGCTGGACCTGTAGACTTCCTGCCTGCTTTTCACAAGCTAGCCTAGGGCCCTTTCAGCTGCGCACTAGGGGCTATCCTTGGAAGCCACTGCATCCTATCAAAGTGTTCAGGTGGTGACTCAATATAAGCCACTGGAGCTAAAATTATGTAATAATAGGCAATTGAAATGTCTTTTTGCTTAAAGATGAAGATCATACTTAAGAAACATGATTGTGTCCTTTCCCTCCTATTTTATTTTTATTGCTATAAATAACCCTTGAAGGTTTTTTTGTAATCTTCTGTGGTTTTGATCCAACCATATGGATGCCTTAGCAGTCAGAGCAGTGCTACCTGAGTTTTTATGGACAAATGGATTAAAACTGTCCTTCTGTTTCATTGCCCATTAGTCATATATTGGCACAGGCTAACTGTGCCAGTAACTGATCAGAGTTGTTGGGCACATCGTTTCTACATGTAGGAGCTGAGAAAAGAGATTTCTGCACTATGCTGACCTATTCATGCTGTACAGAATTCATTAAGGCCCGGGAACTGTGTTTGGGTTGTTCTAGGGAACAATTACGGCCAGCCTGTAATCTGCTGCTCTGTGGCACATTGGGG
This sequence comes from Todiramphus chloris collaris, assembly GCA_025345505.1. Taxonomy (NCBI): domain Eukaryota; kingdom Metazoa; phylum Chordata; class Aves; order Coraciiformes; family Alcedinidae; genus Todiramphus; species Todiramphus chloris. Next base: position 14,374,091 of record JANVCC010000034.1, read on the forward strand.
CTCTGTAATAGTTTGAAGGGGTCTGGCACAAATTTTATTGATTTCTTGGGATCTCATTCAGGCTGATTTCACATGGGTGCTCTGATGGTTGATGCTTAAGAACACCTACTCTAGCTGTTATTAAGAAGGTGGGTCTAATCCTCACATAGGTAAGACCTTGTTTGCCCTTCATTCAACTCAGTAGACAAATTTTAATGAAATAGCTCCCTTTTATTTATTTTTTTTTTATGCCACAGCTCTTTTATTTGATTGCCACATTTGGAACTATCCAGTGTAAGTCCATCCCTGTAACCCATATACTGGTCAGGATATGTCATAACATGTATCACTTATTTTCTTAATTATTTTATCTCTTTCCTGTTTGACTGCTTGGAATAATTAATGTATTTTTTTCTGTTACTATGTTCTGTTACAAGTTGATGATCTATTTATACATAAAAGCTGTAAAATACCTTACTGTTTTTACAGTATGTCTGGATTCATGAGAAACTCAGAAGCATATCACTGAAATATTATGGCTTTTTCCGATTGTTCAAGACCAGATCTTGCAGTTGAGCTTAAAGTAATTGAATTCTAGAACCTATAAGCTATAACTGTATTTATTTATACTACCCATCATTACAGCATAGAGCATTATATCCTACATGTTAATCATTATTTACTAATTTCTGAACAGTTGTGCTCTCATTTAAAATATTAAATATATGCCAAAAGGCATCTTTCCCAATTCCAAACAAAAGTCTGATCCAGGCCCCACAGCAGTTTTTCACTGCCTTTACTGAGCCTTCTTTCAAATGAGGAGCACTCCTGACATTTTGAAATGCCCATTTCAAAAATTTCCATTTGTAAATTGAAAACCAGAAGGCTCATTGTAAACCCACAAAGCTCTATAAGCACAGATATGTCTACATTTTCTCTTTTACTAAAATCGTGTCACTAAGCTGTAAACAACTTACATGCCTTGTACATTAGCATAATTAACATTCTGAAACCTCTAAACTTTCCCACTAAAGCAGGAGCAACAAGAAATCCTGTGGCAACTGTAGCAGGAGTGTGCCTTTCATTAATCAATATTCATAAAAGAGGACCCAGGAGTAAGCATGGTCTCTCGGAACTGCCATTCAGGGTGGTACAGAGCCGGGCTAGTAAATCCCTCGCGTTCCAGAGCTCCCCTCTCTCTCTTCACAGCGAAGTCATAAGCCTTCATTTGATGGACTGCAGCCATTTTGTTATCAATTTTGTCATAGCTTGGGCTTTGACCTTCAGTGCCTGGTCTGTGGGTGGGCTTCTGTGCCTGCTGCTGGATTTGGGAATTAATTACCAGGATAAAGCAGATGGAGGAGAAACTCGGTGTTTACATTTTTCAGTAGGATTTATTTTATTTCTCTGTTGTTTGTCACTGAGGTATTTTTGTCTATGTAGTGTGAATTGTTTGCAAAGGTATTTATAACAACATTTGAGTGATGAATGTGCAGTCTGAAAAGCTCAAAAGTCTGCCTCTTAAAACAAGCATTTCCTTCCCCTCCAGTATATGTCTTTAGCTGTCTAGTTCGTAAGTGTCAGTCTGGGAGGGGGATGCCTGTGTGAAGCCACAACCCCAATCATGCCTGTATGAGTACTGGTTCATACTGCAGCATGCATTGGCATTATAATATATAGTGCAGAACTGAGCATTTAATTTTGCAGTGGAGTCTTAACACAGTCTATTGTAAACATCCAAGTCAACTGCCCAGCTACCATCCCCAGCTCATCTTTGGAGAAAGGTCTCACTTTACACTACTGACTGGGTGACTTGCCCTTAGGAGTCTCCAGCATGAGGAGTGAAGTCCCTGACCTTAAGCACCGCTGTCAGTTATGAGAACATTGGAATAGTTGAATGTTACTGTCCTGGTTTGGGTTGATTATCACACACAGCTGCTGGCCAAGCAGGTGGGAGGGGCCCCAGCTGGGATATGCAACCCTACCCTCTATAAGGAGGGCTGGCCAGGGCTGAGGATGCTTGCTTTCAACGTGCTTCAGTGCAGCCAGAGCAGGTAAAGTTAGTGTCACAGGCAGAGCTTTCCTGGCTTCTATTGCCCACTTTGTACATCATTTTGTTAGTGCTATTGCTGTTGTTTTCTTCTCTTTGTGCTGTTTTATTAAACTGTCCTTATCTCAACCCCTGGGGTTTCACCTTTTTTTCTTCCACCTGATTCTTCTTCCCTTCCCACAGAAAGGGGTACGGAGGGGGAGGGGGGCAGTGGGTGAGCATCTGTGTGGTGTTTAGCTGCCAGCAGAGGTTAAACCACGTCAGTTGCACAGAGTGGGATTTATTTCCATCCAGATATAGTTTAAGACTTTACAGGTATCTAAGCCAGCTGTGCAGGTCTGAATCATGGAGCATGGCATGAGAGACCTGTGCTGGTACAGATGAGCCTTTCTTGCCCAGAGGCTTAGTGTGGTTCAGATACTAAAAGCCTGACAAGCAGAAACACAGTCAAAAAAGGATGCAGCAAACTGTTTCAAGAGCGTATGCTCTCTCAACCAGGGAGACTATTCCTTTCCCCAAGAGAGCAAGGAGTCTATGTGAAATACTGGCCAGGTTTACTGCTCCTAGGGGTGAGGAGGTCAGACTGAAGGGATTCGTCCAAAATGTCATCCAATGCTTTTGAGCTTTTTAAAAATGAAAGAGTATGTACAGCTGTGTGTATGTATGTGCAAGAAGTGGTCTGTTATATGTTTCTCAGCTCTTCTTCAGATACGTCCTGAAACTCCAGTAAGGGTCCCTCTTGCTGGAGTCAGGAGTTCAGAAAAGACTAGACAACTCCAAAAGCTTGGATCCCAGAGCTGATATGATCACCTAGTGTGGTCACTCTCCCCAAAAATAGTGTCGTCCATAGAGGCTGTTCCTGAAAGTTTGTGTTAGAAACCCACAACTGTGAACTGTGACCAGCCACACTTAAGCCCATTTAACTCAAAGACAAGTTAGCCTCCATTGTTAGATCCTATCCCAACGGACTGATGTTTATTTAGAGAGTGGAATTGCATCTGGGTATGACAAATGGTTCTTGAATAGCACCTAGGCACACTGAATATTTGCTTCCACATCTCTAGTGGAATAAATGTTAATTCAGTTAAAATTCATTTTAAATTAATTCAAGGCTAGCTTTGTTCCTTTAGCCAGTTGCTTCTGCTAGAGGGACTGTGTCACAACATAACTTGCTTTCAGTTTCAAGCTTTGAGATGTTGTACAGTGTTATCAGCCTAACACAAGATAATTCTACAATGCAATTGAAATGAAAACTTGGAGACTAAAGAATTAGGTAGTGGTGGATACACCAAAATCTCAGCTCATAACCATAGTTAAGTCTCCCTGCCTCAGTCCCAAAAGGGTACTTTAATTTTTTTCTTGAAGCTCATAAACATGCTACTTTTCACAGCAGGCACCATATGCTTTTGGAAAAGGGCTGTAAAGTTTTATGTCTATATTTGAAGGTATTATAAAAGTATAATAAAGTAAGAATAATGCAAAGAAATAGAAATTATTGAACAACTGAATTAAAATATTAGGCTAGGGTGGTTTTATTGTATTTGAATTCTACTTGTCTTACAGTCATGAATGGATAGAATTCTTTTTTAGAGGTAAAATTAAGAATTTGATTTTAACAGTACTTGTAAACATTTGCTTAAACACTTAAGTAATTTCAGTGCATTGCTGAAGACTACTTAGTTTTAGCTTGGTCAACACAAAACTGATTTCTGACATTTATCTTTTGAAAATATTTTACTTGGATTTAGGGAAATATTTCTAGTTCAGAGATGAGATTTAAATTTGTAGAAGTAAAAACTTTGAAGTGATTAAGTAGTGTTACAATGAAAGTACAATAATGATTGGTAACCAAATTACAGATACTTTGTTTAATCTGAAATATTTTTCAGCCCAAATGTGGCTTCGTTCCCTGAAAACCCAGCAGAAAAACCATGGTTGCTCTCAATAGTGCTGCCCTCTTATTGTCTGTTTAGAAGTGAAAAATATACCAAACAGTCATCTCAAAGGTGAAGATGGACAGTAGAAAAGTCTGCTGACTTAAGTAGCATAGCTTTCCTCCATTCTCCTAGACAGAAGTTTCTACAACTCAAAGTTTTCATTTGAATTTGGGGGGGGAGGGAGGTGGCAGGGGCAGATTTCCTCTCCAAAATCAGCTGGAATAGTAGACATTTGAAGTTTTCCCATGGGAACACAGTCTCTCAGAAATAGCTGCAAAGAACTTAATAGTATTTCAGGGCTTTCTCTCCTACAGTAGGTCCACAGAAGCTGTTCCTGGGTCACCCTCCATGGCCCTTCAGCCACCCTCTGCCCATCTTGCCCTCTGAGTCCAGGCCTGGGGAATGCTTTGTACGAGCTGCCCCGAACCATGAACTCTGCTGTGGTGAAGCCTGATAACCCTCATGGCCCGGTCCTGACCACTGCCTGTAACGTGCTATAAAAGAGACAGGCTGATGATGAAAATTTTATGTTGTGGTGTTTGGGCTTAAGTTCTGGAGGAATTTTTGAATGGTAACGCATAGCTTAGCGATGTGCACTGGAACCAAGCTGCTAGTTGTGAAGTGAGCTCAGCCAAAAAGTTCAACTTTATTTGTGCCCCTGGTGGCTTTTATATACATAAGAACAGTAAGACTTTAAAAAAGGCTACTGTAAATTTTACTGTGATCTATTATAGCTGGGGATATCTTAAATTATTCTTGATCCCTTATCACAGTAATCAGAAACTTCAGGTAAAGGGTGAAACTTGCTTTGTCTTGCTACAAGGGTATGTTCTTTTCCCCAGCTTACAGAAAAATAAAAAAAGTGTTTCAAGACACACAGAGTATGGCATGAAATTCAAGAGGGCCTGTATCTAGTTTTCATGGAGGATGCTTGAAAGGAATTAGACTGTTTTCCAGGGGAAACTTATGGCACACTACTTGCGTATAAATTAACAGTAATGAAAGTGGTAAATTAAAATTGCAACATCAATTTCATTTTTAGCTCTGCTTTGCATTTTTATAGAAGGATTTATTATTACTGTGATTTACCTTCTACTAAGAGGAAAAAGAAAGGAGAGTATGAAATAGCAGTAGCTGTTATCTTCTAGAAGACTTCAGTTTACAGAAAATGCTGCAGCATGTCTACTCAAAAAGCAGAGCTGCTAGAAGCACACCAGGCTGTACTCCATTTTGTAGGCTGGACTCCCAGCATTTTCCAACACAGCAGTTCAGCTGTTAAGGTTCATCACACATTGAAGGAAAGATCTATCTTCCAACTGAGATGAAGCACTAACTGCCTGTATGGCCTCCCCTTCTTATTTCTCCTTTCTTCTCCTGCATGTGCTGGCAGTGAGGAGTGTTGGTGGTGTGGAAGCCCTGCATGGGCTGTCCCAGCACACAATAGCAAATGTTTGCTGTGTTTTGAAGAAAAGACTTTATCACCATCAGTACCAAACATCCTTTGTATCTTAGAAGTTAGCTTAAACCCCAGTGGAAGACTATGCTTCATGAAGCCATTCATTCCTTGTGGTTGCTGGATTTGCAGCGATGCTCTTTTTGTAGTACTTAGGGGCACATCCACAACTTTGGTACAAGCTCCCATAAGATCTAAGAGTCAGTGCCTTTGCCTTTCACCCTGAGAGTAAAAGGTGCTTTTCCATCTTTGCCTTCTCTGTGCAGAAGCATATATATGTTGCTGCTTGTTTTTGGTTTCACTGGAAGGAAATCACTGAAATTGTACAAAGTGGCCTGTCCCATACAGAAAGAATGAGAATGAGAGAGCAGGTGAGCCATGAAAGATAGTTGGAGTTCATTAGTTAACAGACACTGCTGGGGTATTTTAATTATGAAGGTGACATAAAACCTTTGCAAGGGAAGACAGCAATATGAAACAAGTGTCCATTTTATCTCGTTCCTTTTGTCTTCTGGAACAGAAACAGAGACACTGAGAGGCAGGCTCAAGAAACCTAATTAAATACTTAAAGGAAATGAAAATTAGTTCTCAGTTCTCTTGCCCAGACTTATTCTGTGTGTATTCAATTTGTATTATTTTCAGGAAAAAAAAAAGATATAACCAGAATTCTCAAGGTATTTCTCATTCTTGAATAGAGGATGTAGGTGTCTGGGCTGGACTTCAGATATGGTCCATACTCCCAGCAGTGTCATTAGGACCTGCCAAGTATTTGGCGTATCTGAGATCGGTTTCATTGTTTTAGAAAGGAGTCAGTGGACCCCCAAATCTACTCATTTCTCTTGAGAAAATGTTTAAAGACTTCAAAGCAAAGTTTTCTAAAGGAAAGAACAATTAATAGCAAATTATATCAAGTAAGTTGAGTTTCTGTGGAAGTATTCATTAATGCTAAGTTTTTTAAGCTGTTATTTCACTTAAAAAGGAGGGTTAAATCAAAATATTATGATTTTATCATCTGACTGTACCAGTGTCAGTATCAGTGTCACTTGAAGTGTCAAAAAGAAAATTTTGTAGTGTCCTGAGGTTGCTTCACTTCCTAGTTAAGATTACAGCAGCATTATGCAGAGTGTGAAGGAAGTCCTGTGTGGTGTAAAGTAGCTTAGAAAGGAGAAATAATTTGTTTTAAGAACACACCTGGTGCAGGAACTTACTTTAAGACTAGGTTGAATATACAGCTCATACTTTGAGTCATGCTGGAATATTGTTTATTTCCTTGGCTTTTTAAAGGTATATTTGTCTTTTATTTTTTTCAAAAATAGAAGTACAATAGAGATGACTTTAAATGTTAAAAAATGCAGTGATGTCTGTGATAAATAACTCCACACTGGGACATACTGTTTATGGTTATGCATTAAGCTTTGTAACTATAGTTCCAGGAAGTCTCCGATGGCAGATGATAGTATTTATTGGAACTAGTTGGATGTTACACTGTTTTACTTCATTCTGCCTGAGTACTAACATCAGAAGTGACTTGATTCCTATAGGCACCTAACTTCAGAAAGGAGAGAGATGTCTGTACTTTCAAATTAAATGTGCCCGGGAATATTCCTAGGTGCTTAGGCCAGCTGGCACCGAGCAGCCTGTGCCGATGATCAGAAGCTGTTCAGTCTCCAAAGCAGGTTGGCTGCAGGCAGGCTGCCTGCTGGGAACAGCTCCTGGAGCATGCCGACTTCCAAAGCCTTGCCAGGAATAGCCTGGGACACTGATAGTCAGCACAGGCCAAAAGCAGGCAAGAAAATGTTGTAACACTTTGTTAGGATAGATAACAACATCCTTGTGCCCAGGAATGTTCCCAGACATTGATTTACTACTGTGGGTATAGACTGAGTGTATTGCAAAAGACTCGAGAAAACAACACAAAACCCAACAAACAAAAAAACCAAAACAAACAAGCAAAAAGACAAAAACAAAAAGAGAGGTGAAGGAATGATTATGGTAGAGTGTGAGTGGGCATGAAAGATGGACATAAAACTCAGCTATATTCAATGTTAGTGAAAATTGCACTGGGAAAAAGAACTCTCATAGCCTGAGGCTCCAAAATCAAGAAAACCACTGAGAATTTTTAGAAAATTTCCAGAAATATCTTCTATTTAAAAATTAATAGATTATAAAGTAATACAGTAAGTTTAACTAATGTACATATTTTTGTATGGTTTGACTAATATATGTATGGACACAATATGGGCAGTTAAAAAAATGATAGCTCACTGTCTTTCTGAACACTACAAAACAACTAACCTGTAAGTTCTGTGCATGGATGAATTGAGTTTGTAGGTGGGATGGAGTTGCAGTGATTTAAAGGAGAGCACTCAGAAGCTCTGTGTACATTAAGAAGTAGTGCAGACAGATAGGCCAAATAAGAATGGAGTGCAGAATGAAATGGATGCTGCTGCAGACAGGTGTCCACACAATATGCATTCCAGGGCTTTTTACTGTGTTCTAGCTCTGGTCTGGTCTCATGGGCTAAATGCCCATTAGCAGCTGGAGCTTATTTTAAGTGCACTCCTGGAGCACACATTCAGGATTCATTTCATCCAAAAGAAAATCCAGTTTGTGCTCTCTGAGACTGCTCTGCCATAAGAACCAAAGTGCAGTATGTGGGGATAATCAGAAGATTCACTTCAAAGGTGTCCTCCTGATCTAAACTAAAATACTAATGTAGAGGCACCTGGAGAGCTCATGCAGCAGCATTACAGCAATGCAGAGCTAATGTGCACAATTAGTGAGCAAGCTGAGGCCACCCATCTGTGGAGCAGAGACAGAAGCTGTTAACCATTCGGAAAAGAAAATGTTTGCATAGACGAGGAAAAATTTTGTGCAAACATAAATGCATTAGCACAAAACAGAGAAGAAAAAAAATCTACTGGTAATTGTCTTGCGTATGGGAGTCTTTGCATTGGCAAGAAAATTGTTTTGCCAAAGCTTGCTTACAATAGCAAAAAGAAAAAATGCATAACATCAGGAAAACAAACTGACTCAGAAAATGTAATTTTGCACATATTTGGCTTTGATGTACTACACAAGAGCGAAAGTAAACTTAATGTGCCATTTGCACAAGCGTGAACTTTAAACTAAGAGCAGCAGCACAAAAGCAGAGAAGAATTTGAATGCCAGCTGGACAGTTAAACATCAGTAAATGCTAGATAACAGAGACTTTGATGGCATTTTCTGAGAATCGAGAACTGCTGACAAAAATGGACAGCCTCTTTGAAGAAGAGAGTCTTGACCCTGGTGATCCCTCAGCTTTATGCTGACTATGATGTATATGGGAAGCAATAACTTACTGGTCAACTTAGGGTCACCTGTCCTGTCTGCTCCTCCCCACAGGTGTGGACTTTTACTTTCTGCACCCCCCAATGTGGTACACAAGATCCAGCAGTGGCCTTGGTCTGCACACCAATCCTTGGTAGTAACGTGGAGCGTTACCACTACTAGAAGCAGCCACTGCCTGCAAAAACACACTGATAACTTCAGAAAGTGCTGTTAGTTAGTTAGAAAAACTGAGATGAAAAGAAAAATCACTGAGCAGAATTAGTTCTGTTCTCACTCAAACCAGGACAGAGACATAAAAATTCACTGCATTCGTAATACACTTTGAGAAAAAGTAGAGCAAAGGACTTGATTTCGAGCAGCAAGTCTCAGAACCTAGTCTTTGCTTTATTAGTCAGACTTGTGTGTCTCGACAGTCATTTTGCAGCTCTTGATACAGATGATGTGATCAGGACTGGGTACTCTGGCAGCCCCACTACCAAACTGCATTTAGAGACAGTAGAGCCTGGGCTATTTCTTGTTCACTCATGCAGATAACCTGGGAATACAAATCTTGTCTGCTTCTCGTCACTGCTATCACTACCATTGCCTTGCAGCAAGTTGAATAACAGAATTGAGTCAAGAACTGAAATTGCAAATTTTTTTTAATTTTGGGGTTTTTTTTTTGTTTTTTTTTTAAAGCAAGGAGGAAGACAAAGAAAAGGAGACAAAGATGTAGATAAGGAGGAACATTTTTCCCCAGGGCTTGGTCAATGGGACAGAACACAAACTGGTGAACATGCTGTTGACAAACTTTGCAGCTGACCTGTTAAATGCCACACCACTGCAACAGCTGTGTCACAGGCAGTCTCTTTGCAGAAGATGCCCACCCAAGCTTTAAGTTGCTTGAAAGTTCCATTTGGGCAGTACTGAAGGTGACAGAGTGATCCTTCTGACCCAAGTTGTCAAGAAAGTTTACTTGAACATCCCCCCCCCCAACCCCCCAGTAATAATTACTAAGTGTTGTATGTGCTGTTTCCCAGGCTAAGGATGGAGAGCAGTTACATTTGTGTTTAATAATGCCATCTCAGCTAAATATAACTGAGGGATGTCACCACAATGAACTTGCTTATTCCTGCATAAACACATCTATGTGTAGGGTACTCAGAGAACTCTGATTAAAAAAAGTGGTTGAAAGAAAATAATCCACCTGGAAGAAGGATTAAAAGCTGGAGTGAGGCACCCTCTCACTTCTGAGGTCTGAGCATAGAAAAATGTTTGTCTGAGCCTTCAGATGGCCTGAAATGGTGGCTGAGGGGCACGAGCTGCTCCTTCAGTGAAGTTACTGTCAGAACAGGCTGCAGCCTGGGGGTTTGAGGGGGTGCTGGCGCTGCTTGGGAAAGCCCCACCATTCATAACTCTACTGCTCCCCATCACAGTCTGTGATGCCCTTTCTCCTTCTCTCTGCCTGGTCAGTCAGTGCTCCAGCTCCACACCAAGCATTTCCAGCAGCAATGGGCACAGGAGGGCAACCCTGTGCTATCTCCAGCAAAATTAAGTGCTGCTTAAATAATTCACAGCTGTGAGCTGGCTTTGTGCCACACTTATCTATGAAGGCCAGGTAGCTGGGCTGCATTTTTCTACCCTGCCTCATCTTCTGGCTGCCCTACTCCAAGTGCACACCTGATAGGAAGCAGTTTGTCCTTCTGTAGTGTCATGGCTCAGTGAAGTGGTTTGCACACAGAAAGAATGAATATTTGGGAACAGTCTTAGTGCTTGTTCAGGACCACTCACTGCATCTTTTCATGGTCCCAGCCTTCCCGAGGAGAAGCAGTGTACCTCTGCTGTGTAGTGACTGCTTTTGCCATTGTAAGCTGCTCAGACAACCTCTCCTAGGAGCTTTATCCATCAGAATACACAGCACCTCTATAAAATATGGAGAGAAAAAAAGGGCAGACAGACAAAACAGATTATCTATACTAATATATGTCATCCGTGCCCTTTATAGCAGCAGCTCTGTTGTAGACAGCATTAATGTAGAGAAGCTGCACTAAGTAGAAAAATTTGTTTCCCTTTTTTCTTATGGTCAAAATGGCTATAGATAATTTTTTTTTAGCTGTCAGTTGAATCATTGTAAGTATCTGGCATAACTTTAACAAGATTAATTATGTTGAGAAATACTATAATTTTGGTTTTACAATTTCAGTGAGTATGAGATTTTTAAATATGGCAGGTTTTTGAGTAGAGGAGCTCTGTGGGGCTTGTGACACCACTCATCCATGAAGAAGTATGTTATCTGGAACTATCTGGGTGCATAAAAGCTGAAGACACAACATTTTTTTCAAACGGCACAAAGGAGTTGTACACCCTACTCTCCATCTTATCTTTTGTTGGGCACCTGTAATTCATGTGATGAAGTCAGGTGGGAACTGTGTGTGCACATCCAAAAAAGTGGGTTGGTTGTGGTCAGACAATGAGACATGGTTCTGGTTTCCCTAGTCACTGCACGGAGGTTTAACCTCGGTCAGTGCAATTACTTGCATATTTAAATGTCAGCCATGCCTAAAAGCTTGTAGGATCAGTACAGGAGTTTCTTCATAAGTATAAATTATATAGTTTGCAGTGCCATGCCAATCCTTTTGACCTGCAAAATAGCCCAGTGAGTACACAGTGCAAAGTGATACGTAAAGGAAAGGTTTATGTGTCTCCGTTGTTTTGCTGTAAGGAGCAGTGAAAAAGTGTCTGGCCTGTGGAAGCAATACGTGATTGTGGTTATATTTAATTGTAGACAGAGGGCAAGCTGAATGCATATACTTGCAAGCCTAACTGTGCATACAAATCAGTAATGTCTTGTAGCGACAAGATGATCAGAACTCATTTTAAAGCTATTATAGTAATTTAAACCAAGATAGTTTTTAAAAACACAGTGATGTATGCCTGTGATATGTATTTCAAATGATTTGCACGTTAGATTTTAAAAAATAAGATTCTACCTCTGACTGGAGTGAAAATCTAATCAAATTAACATTTTAGAATATATGACCATTGTAATGTAATTTTCAGAATATAATAATTTATATATTATTCTTTAGCTGTTATAAACCCAGATAAATATGCAAAGGCATTGTGGAGGACATGGAAGGCTGACTGTCAGCGTTTTTCTATTTGTCTACATTAGGTTTCTATACAGCATCTATTGGTATCTATGCATTGACATCTTACTGCTTGATGGTGATGTAGGAAAAATTTATATAAGTTTAATGAAGGTATCACTTTTGTAATGCATTATCACTATTTTCTTCATAAGATAAGTTTGATACAATGATCATTTAAATAGTTGAGCAATTATATATTTCTCTTCAGATCTGTTTAAAAGTTTTAATAACATGAAATGATCAAGGTTCTTCATCATTACTTCCTTTCACTGGACCACTCCAATTTTACTGTCTGGCTATATTCTCTTTGTTGTTTGGGTTTGTTTTTTTTTTTCATGTCAGCAGTTACATGTTGATTTGTCACATTTTCAAAACTATTGAAAGGCCTTAATCAAACCAGAATACCCAAACTCTTCATAGGAAAGTACTCAGCATTTTCTCATCCTACATCTTCCCAACTGAAGTGGGAGTTTTGACTATCTAGAGGTGGAAGCACTTACTATTAATGGCAGAACTACCATGTATTCTGACACTTAGCATGCTGAAATTTAGTGATTTTTGATTATTGAGGTGATAGAAATCATTGTAGTACTGAGTTTGTAGACTCTAAAAGGCAGTGGTAGGCTCTTTGGTCATAACTGCAGAAGTTGACTAGAGCTCATTTGTCTGCACTGAATACTTTACATTTAAATTAGGATTGTGTGAAGTAGAGATGGAAGGATTACCGTGTGTGAGAGATGAATGAGGGAAAGCATTGTAGTCTGTGCAGAAGGAGGATAAGTGCTGTAGCTCATCTGCCATAAGAGATGGATTACAATGAATCCAAAGTGGAAGAAGGTTTACTTAGGAATTATTAGCAGTGGGTTTCATTTAAGTAATCTATTAGTGTAGTAATATATGTATAATGGTGTGATGTGTAACCTACCAGGGGAAAGCAGAGCTTATTTCTAGACATATTGAAATTATATGCTGTTTACAGTATAGGCAAGTTGGTAATAAATCTGGAGCTTCCATGCAAAGAACACATCAAACCAAAAGACAGGATAAACAAGAATCAAGACAAAACAAAAAATCTGCAAAGGTTCCAGCAGATGGAAAAAGTGTATTCTCTTACCACTTGTGCGAGGTTGAATTGTTAGCAAAAAGTATTTGATAGGTAAATCTACAGCTAAAACACATACAGCAATAGTGAAAATGCACTTTTTTTTACACACAGTGGCAGCAGTGGTTATTCTACTGAATGTACTCAAAAGTCTTATAGAGTAGCCTTCAAAATCTTGGGTTTTTTACAGAGGCTGGAAGAGGTGGTTATTGGTTTCCCTCTCTGCATCATCTCCCATTCCCCTGAGAGCACAAATTTGATGAACAGGCCTTGCCCACAGGGTGTAATTTGCCCTTGGGCTGCATGGTAGCATCAGGTTGCTCAGAGAGCTTTTGAACAGATTCACATGGATCACATAGACACTTTAAATGCAGCTTCATGGGGCTTCACAGTTCTAGAACTAGGGTTAGGCTACTCCTGGTACCTGACCCAACTCGTTTAGCATAAGTGGAATTAGCAAATTCAGCTTAATACAGCTCCGCTTACCTTGCTGGGTCAGCAGCATCTGTCCTTGACAGGTTGCTTGATAACCACTACTGTAGCCATAGCATCAAGGATATTCATACTTTCTCATAGTTGTAAGATTTTTTTTTTCCCTTTTAAAAGTCTGGCTAGTACCTCTGAAACTTCTTTGAAAGGATCTAGAAAACAGACAGTCATTAGGTTCTGCTAGAGTTCATCTCCTCTGTATATGTACCCCCAGAAGAGAATGGTTAAACCCAAAGAAACAGATGATTTTAGTTTGTTCTGAACAGATCAGTTACCAGCCAGCTTGGAGGAGAAGGTGAGTAAATATGTAGCAATGGGGTTTTTTTCCTTATGATAAGTTAATTTACAACATTGATGTGAAAAACCCAGAAGCTGAATGTATTAATATATATCCATATATAGATACATATGAAAATGTAAAAACAGGACTGATGTATTTTTACATCGGTACCAGTAAAAGTACAAAATCTTGTTTGCACAAAGTTTTTTCAATACTAAGGCTCAGCTGATACTGATCCATGTTTTCTAAATGCATTTGAATACAGTTATATTTTCTTGCCTGACAGATATTTGTTAATAGCTATCCTGCTGATATCTTTGTTAGGCTGCTCCTCAGCTGACAGAATTTCATCTGCATAAATGGGTGGAAAGTCCTTTCCTCACATGTCCAACAAACTGGAGACAAAGTGCCTGCCAGTGTTTTAATTTCTTTTGCATGTTCTGGTTAGAGAGTGAGAAGAATGCTTTCACTCCACAGTGTCATGAATATGGTAATCTATGGAAATCACAGAAAGCAGGTACTTAAGTTAAGCACATACTGTACTACAGGAATCCCTGATGAATTCAAGTCTCTTATGTTTAGAGAAGATGTTGTTGTCTATTAAGTGACAGACTGCCAGATGTTCATGAAGTAGCACAGTAATGTGTATCAGTATCTTCTTTTCTTCACCCCAGAAGGTAACATTTTCTTTATCATCTATGTCATCCTGGCTTTTGATTGTAAATGTCTAAGCTTGCTTCAAATATTAACTCCTTTTTGTTTTATTGATGAATATTTCATGACTTCAGTACGTTTGTAGAATGTAAGTTTTTGCCGCACTATAGTAAGCCTATAATCCTAAAATCTTTTCCTTCACTTGGTATGTATAAGCTGCTGAAAAACCAAACATTTGAGGTAGAACATGAAGAATAATTTGTTCATGATTTTGAGCTAGCAAAGTTTGGCATCATTAAAAAAATAATGAAAGAAGAAATAATTGTTATTTAAAATAACGGTTTTATCTGCACACTCAAGCATGGTACTATATATCTCATGGTGAGGTCACAGCAGTATGTTTTCCTAGAACACACATTAATGTTCCATTTAGTCTCAGGATTACTGCAGGGCTGGGGGTTAGCTCACCCGCTTTAAATAATCATGGTCTAATGAGTAGGCAGAATAGTTGAGTAACTAAATGCAATGGTATATACACACACAGTGTGGGGAGTAGAGGTTACAGAAACAAGTATATGTGCAGTAATTACAGATGATTGAGACAGTGCTGTTTATGCAGCAAATAAAAGTTCCAAGAAGAAAAAGGCAGAGTTAGTTTGTTTTTTTTTTTTCTGAAGAATTGTGTTCTGTCCTTTATTTTGAAGGCATTTCCACATCATTAAGGGCAGTGATACCAGCAGTGGCTTGGGTCTAAAAAACAGCCCTGTGAACCCTTTAATATAAGGGACAGATTCTTTGTAGCTTTTTGCTAATGTAACTACAGCAGCTCTGGGAGCTGTAGCAGCTGGTGTTGGCCCAAGAAACTCACTCTTAGATGGGAACTGATGGAGTGAAGTATCCCATCCTCGCCATGGCACATCGCCTGCCAGCACGCCATAGGGAGGACTCTGGCAGGATTCCCTGATGGAGGTCTTGATATGAACCCTACTGCTGTCTGGATGCCTCCTCCGTGCCATGGGCCCTTCACATACAGTGTATGGGAAGGGCCCATATTTTAGCACTGACAGATTGACACAGAGAAGAGCAGCTATTTAGGATAATGTAGCTTTGAATGTCTGAAAGAGTAAGGACATCTATAAGAATATGAATTAGCAGCTTCACTTTCTCCATTGCCATACATGCTTAAGTTTTCATTAGTTAAGCAGTTTACCTGATTAGTGGGGAAAGCTTGTGCAAAATCTTCTCTCCATTTATCTATGAATATGAATATATGTGTTATTTGACACCTTCAGAGGAACAGATTTCAGCTTTTGCCTTTGTTGTTAGATGGGGCTTTTTCTCCCCAGAAGGACTACAAGCTACCTTGACAATTTGACAAGATTTTGTTGTTGTTGTTCCTGTTCTTTGGTACTGGGACTTTGTGTTGTCTTCCTCTCTGGAAATGTTGGAGTCATGTTTCATTGTATTCTCCAAGAACAAGGAAGAAAGCAGATACCAGTTCAGGAAACTTTAGTAATCTGTTGTTGTTGTTGTTGTTATGAAGCTGCAGAAGAGTGGAGGCAGGCCACTGCATGGAAACGGTTGCATAGTGTAAAACATGGTCAAGGCCTTAGTTACCTGCAGCTTTTACTAACGATTCTAGATGTATGCAGCCATTTTGAGCACATTAGATTTTAGAAAAAAATAAGCTTGAAGGATTCCAAAGCAACTGGAAAAAAATATTAAAATTGAAATTGCTTGCTCTGGAAAACTTTGTACATCAAATACAGAAGTTTTCCACATAAACAAATCGGGATCAAACATTACTAAAACCTTTGTGCTGGGGGCATATAAAATTACCTGTGCAAACCTGATTTAAATTCTTGTAGTTCCTGGGTGAGGTCAACTGTTTCCCTTATCTGATCACCTCTCCATACCATGTTCCCACTTTTAGGGGTCCTGCTTCACCTATTACCCTCTTCAATGTTATTCATTCTTGTCTGTAATCTTCTTGGTTTTAACTGTGTCCAAGGTAGTCACTTGGCTGGGTAGCCTCTGAAGCTGTTTCACTCTTAGCTTTTACCTGCCCAGCTGTTTGTATCTGCATCCTCAGTTCATGAAAGCCAACAAGAAACCTTCCCAGAAGTGGTTCTGCCAAGGCAGCAAAGCCCAGCTTTTCTGCATGTTTCCAGGAAAGTGTGGTATTTGGAGAGGATGGCTAAACCAACTATAGATCAACTGTTCTTCACAGGAAGGGAGCAGTCAGCATGGATTTGTGAAGGGAAAACCATGTTTGACCAACTCGATTGCCTACTGCAATGAGATGGCTGGCTTGGTAGATGGGAGGAGAGCAGTAGGTCTCCTCCCTTATCTTTGGCAAGGCTTTCAATACTGTCTCCCTTAGCATCCTCCTGGAAAACCTGCTGAAACTTGCTGTAGGTAACCCTGCTCCCAGTAGGGTGTTGAATGGGGTGGTCTCAAGATGTCCCTTCCAATCTCAGCCGCTCTGTGACTCTCTGAAGACAGTTGACTGTCTCTGTCCTTTCCAATCATTACGCGAATTTGTATTTTCTCTTCCCACCTTCTCTCCTTCTCTGAGGGAAGGCTGTTGGTTAAGTAATTTCAGAGAAAGGTCTATTCAGAAAAAAAAGCCACAGAGAAGGAAGATTAAGAGCCACCTCTTTTTTGATTTCTAAAGCACGCTAGTGTCATCTGATGCATATTGCACTGCCCTGTTCACTAGCCTGTTCCACCAGTTAGGCTACTTGCTAGTGTGCTCATAAAAAATGCAGCAACTGGAAGTGGAGGATTCTCTCTACTTTTTACCATTAGGAAACAAGAACCTTTTTTTAGTTCATAATATGCTCAATTACCTTTAGATTGATCCATGAATAAATTATACTCAAAACAGACTTATTCACCTTAAAGCTCTCCTGGCTTAAGGTTTCATTGTTGATTCATTATGTTGTCAGTCCTCTATTGGCAGAGTAATGCTTTTTTATATCTGGATAGAGACAGTTTTAGTGGAAGATACTGTTATCTTTAAATGAGTAGGATTTAACTTTTCTGGTGAGAACAAATTCATCAATGATGAATCCCTGGAGAAGCTACTGAAACAAAAATCACAATGTTGCTGAGATTTATACAGTTCATCAGTTAAAAGCCAGCTTTTGGTTGTCTTGTCAGGTGGAGAGGATTTGGATTTTTCCTTTCTTTCTGTAAAATACTCTAGCACAATATTTCAAGCTTCGACTTTTGTGATAATGCAATTATAAACAATGAAATAAAACCAATTAATGTATAATCCATTCCTGATGTTACCCCTCCAATAGAAACACATTGAATTATGGCTATATAAAGACAGATGGGTACAAATAATGCAGCTATAGACATCACTGATACAGATATCTAAGTAGACAAGAATGATCTAATTACTCTGCTTGTTGCAGTCTTCTAAGCACTTGCTATGATCCACATATTCATATTCATTGGTTTGGGGTTTTTTTCTAAGCAGATGTTGATATGACAAAGTTATCAGTGTATGGAGAGTTTATTGACATTGGAATATCTGGAAATTAAAAAAAAAAAGTACTGTATAAATATCTTGAAAGCAAACAGATTTAAACTCATTGGGAATTGTGCTATTAAATCCCCCTTGTGCTTAGGAAGATATCCCCTACAATGATTAGAGGTGATTTAATTTTAAACTTTCTGAAGCATCCATCTCTTCAGCGGTTATTTCAACATGTTTCCTCTTCTGCTATATTCAGTAACTCATTTCATTAAAATATTGCCTGCCACTTCATATGGCCAAAATGTTTGAAACTACAGCTCTGAACAATAAGCAGTCTCATCAGCGTTGCCTATATCTGTGCATTACTCATAAGGGGAACCATCAATAAGTCCTTCCTAAGCTCCTGAGGCTACATATTCATGTATTATTTATTGTTATAGAAAAGATTGCTGTTTTTCAGTGGTGTTTGATGAAATTTGGCTTGGCTGCTTGTGAATTATGAGACTCCAAACACAAAATAACCAGATCATTTGTACGGCCACACAGTCACCTTTTGTTAAGTCAGTGGAAGCTCATTGTATACACCCAAACCTGGACTAAGACCTAGGTATTTCCTTAATTATTTTAATTTCCATTTAATCAGTTTCTTGATGGAAAACCAGCAATGCACAGCAAAGACTAAGGTCGGACGTTAGTTTTCTAATTAATCATCATCTCATTTATTTATAAAAGATAGAGCTTACGTAGTTTAATTTATCTGCATGCACGTCACTAGAAAATGTCTGAAATATGATACTGAAGGCATTGCACACTTTTCAAAATGTCTGTTGTACATTCCAGCTAGCAGCTATGGTAGATGTAAAAATCAAAATAATTCCATCTCATGGAATATTAGAAAAAAAATTAATTGCCTTTGTAAGTCACTCTTCACCTATACACAAAAATGATTTTTTTTTTTTCCCACACACTTTTTCATAGATAACCTGTTTCATTTCAATATGTTCAGTACTTCCGTCCATAGAATTTAGGAGATGGGGCATACATTAAGAGAATAGAAAAGTAAAGGATTTATTCTGCAAAGATTTGGTTATTCTTCCCAAAGATGATCTTCAGTCAGTCAAGCCATGAACAACCGTCTCCTCTCTCAACTACTACAGTTAAAACCTCAGCAAAATCAGCTTTGCTACCAACTCAGCAATTCAGTTCCTGGCCAGACAGGGAAGAGTCCAAAAATGCTCTGTTATCAGATATCCTGCCCTCTCAAGCCCAAAGTTGTTGGCATCAGCACATAAATTATGGAGAGAAAATGGTTTCTCAGTGACACAGCTACTACTTATTTATAACCAAAGTGTATTTCTAATTGATGCAGCCTAGCAGACATACAAGAACACTTTTAATCAAAATTTATATTTTTTTAGATTTTTGCTAAAAGTCTTAGACTTTCTGAAAGTTACATAAAGAATTAAGTCTCGGTGTGCTTTAGAACCTACTGATTGGATTGAAATTATACAAATTTTTCCTTCTACTCATTTGCTTGTGTAAAATAAATCTGGTTTAGCTGTCATATTTGACTACAGTATATGAGACCACTACATTACTGCTGTTTGCAGTATTATTTAAAGCCTTGTTTTAAGACATCCTGGAAGAATTCTTTTCCAAGATGACGTATGGCAACTGTACAGAATGGAAAGTTTGTTTGATGTCTGTAAGAAAACCCCGGAACATGACATGCAGGAACATAGTTCCCATTGAACAGATAAAATGAAAGCTCTTTGCTGATGGGCAAACTCAGGCTATACCTGGATTTGGGACAGATGGGGTCTGCAACGTCCTCCACAGTTCTGCTCTTGCATTTGCTTTGGTCTAGAGTAAGGCTCAGTCCCAGCCTGCAGGACAGCACCTCCTCTGGAGAGCACCATGAGACTGCAAGTCTTGTTCTGACTTGAAGTTAAAAATGTGTTGAGGCCACAAACCAAGTCTCAGAAGCAGGGAAGAATTTCAAGGACCTCACCCTCTGTCTGTATGTTCAGAGTGCCAAAAGCCTAGCAGCCAAGAAAGCTTTTATTTGTCATAAAAAGAAGCCTGAGGTCCCAAGGTTGGGTGTCGTGACTGACAGAGCTCATTGAGGAATTTTTTCTCCTAAGGATTAGCAGAAGAGCAATGTAACCTCTTCTGGATTCACTTCATTTTAAAAAGTAATAATTTCTAAATTTTTAAATAATTCCAGTTTTAAAATTCACATTGAAATTCCCTCTTAAAAAATTGATAACCACAGCAGTACTGTATCTTGTTCGATATGCTCTTTGAGGTTGTATTATTAGCGTGAATTAATGCTAGCAGCTGCTGAGGCTACGTATCCCCTGTTACTACCTGCTAGTTTCTGCAGTACTGCAGTAGCTTCTGAACAGGGTTTAGTTAGGGGGATAAATAATTTTGCAGAATAACGAACTAGTTTCAGGGGAGGAAAGGTATGGTCCTTTGCATTAAGCAAAAAATTAGTGTTTTCTACCATTTTTCATTCACCCAAGTTTGTGATTGTGGCATACCACAGTTGTCCATATCTCTTCTAGGTAAGCAAAGGGACTTTTTCTTTCAGGAAGCTAGGGGTTTTATGAAGTCTGAACCAGTGCTTTCATGTTCTTCAGTAAGACATGAGTTTTGCAATTCAGTGAAATCTTCCTCTAGAGTTTGCTTAACTGGGTTCAAGGATTAAATGTTGCAGAAAAGACTGCAAGTGGGACATAGAGTAAATCAGGAGATTAGAATGTGTTTCAGTTCATTTGGTGTTTGTTAGCCTTAATTTGACAGGTCAAGACAACCAGAATGCAAAATACATGTTTATAAGCTTTTAAAATACATATTGATATATTCATATATCCATACAAATATTATTAAACACTGGTGGAACCCTTCTAAGTAAACTTATACCTTTCCACACACTATAGAAATAAAGTTACATATTTGAATTACTTAACATGATACATTTTTATATATAAGCAAGTATGCAATAGGGAAATCTAAGACTGTGGGATGCCCACCTGCAATTCAGCTGTTTATCTGATGTGATACATTAATATTTTAATATTCAATATATCTTTTCAAGTCAAATTTGTATTTGATTTTTATTCACTTCTTACTCTGGTACTGTCTCACTGATTTCAATTTCAACTTCCTAAATAAGAAGGATGTTGCACTCAGCAAGGCTTTAGGATTGGGATTGGACTCACCTTTTTGCTCCACTCACTCATTAAGCATGAACATGTTTCCTGTTTTGTTTTTTTCAGAAACTACCTAGTTTTGGGCCTTACCTGGAACAACGCAAAAAGATAATAGCTGAGAACAAGATTAAACTGAGGGAGCGGAGCATGGCTGCTGTGCTTCCTGAGAAAAAGCATTTCATTCCAAAGAAGCCCATTCCAGCGATCAAGGTAACAAAAATAAATGCTTACACATAAGAAATGATCAGCCATCAGACAGTTGACATGCACAGTCATTTCTAACAGTCTGAGTTGGTTATTACTGCTTTTAAGCTTGTTAGAGGGCATCAAAGACAACTCTTTATGCAGACTTTCTAGCTTTTATCAAAATCAATGGGAAACGATTTGTGATGTGCATGTATAGGTATTTCCCCAATGTCATTTTTCAAAATGAAGATATTCAGGCAATGGAATGGTAATTGTAGAACAATGGCATAGGTAATGCCTTGAAGAACGAAGTAGAACTGTTAACAGTTTCTTTCAGTTTGAATGCTACAGTACAAGCTCTGTTTTGCATGATACCTTTTGAGTACTTGCAATGGGCTAAATACCTCCATCTTTCATGTAGGATCAACGGAAAAGGTTGGTGATCGGTACCTATGAAAGCTGTGTCGTAGGCATTTATACTGAACTTTTAAAGCTGGAGAATGTTTGTCTAAGTAGCTGATCCACTGTCTACAATGAGTAAATGTCAAGGTGAAAATAAATCTTGGGACCCCATCTACTGCATAATACATACATTGGAGCTTTTCCCTTCCCTTAGGTAGCCAATAAATGTCAATAAAATGAAACATCAGAAGCAAATTGTTCTAAAACTTCATGTCTGAATAGGAAGAAGAAGCAGGCAAAAAAATATTACTTTTTTTTAAAAATCAGGATTTTTGTGTTGGCCCCTTTATAAAGCAGTGTGAAAATTTTATCTGTTGATTTTGATGTCTGTCTTATATATCTGAGAATATCAGATATCTACGCAGATAGGTAACCTGTATGATCAGACCTGTAAGAATTCTTGCAAAAAGAAGGCCAAACGTAAAACACAATATAGGCAGTGGCTCAAAATAACCCATAAATCCCAAGGGAATTCTGTACTTTATCAGCACATGACGTATTCCAAGCTAACTGGTAGAAGTGCAAAACCAGCCAAGGAGAAATTTTGAGTGATCTTCCTGTTTAATTTAAATGGTTTGCCACTTCTGTAGACCTCTCTCAGTTTTTTGGGCTGCGTTTTTTTGTGTATGTCATGCTATTGAAAATCACTCCCTTCCTCCTGTGCTGAGGTTCCCTTCTGTATGTATACAAAAAGTTCCAAAGAACAGCAATCTACTCTTCCTCCCTCCTGCCCCCCCCGCCCGTGATGAACATTTTCAAAGCCTACTTGACCTTAGAGGTTTTGTGGTTCTGTTCTCTTTGCAGGGAGAGTATTGATGTAGGGAAAAAGAGAAAGAAGAAGCACCAGCCAATAACTGCATTTTCAATGAGATAGCTTGCTTCAGAAAACAGCAGAAAAACAAAAAACTGATAGCATCCAAAAGCAAATAAACTGAATGAAGGGAAAAGTTTAGCGAAAGGGGAAAACAGACATAAAGACTTGAAACAAAATAAATAAAAAGTTGAAGTCAATAATTTATCAAGCCTAACTCCAAGTACAAAAGCAAAAAAGAACCGAGTGGTAGGAGATAGATGGAAAAAAAAAAAAAAGGAGAAAAAAGGGCCCTACTGCAGAGAAGAGGAAAATTAATTCCCCAAAAGAAAAACTTTTGTTTATAAAGACATTGAATACTTTTGTGTGATGTCTGTGAGGAGCTTCTCCATCAGAGAAATCAGGTTAGAGTCTTTCTCACACCTTCATTTAAATGAGACTGAAAAGACTGAAGCATTAGAAGATAATAGGAACCACCAAAGCTGATTCTTGGCAGTCTTTCATTCTGACCATCTCTTTAGAAGGAAATGTTTTAAGAATAATGAAAAAACCAGCAATGAGAAATGGCCACTAAGAAATAGGAAAATACCTGGCTTTTGCTTGAAGTATGGAACTTACCACTACAAAGGGAAATTTTAATAAAGTTTATCATTAATAGATCCATCTATTATTATATTGTGGAGAAAATCTGTCAGGAAGATTCAGAATATTCATTAAGGAAGCTAAGTGATGCTTAATGAAAAAATGGTGACTTATCTGCTGCCCTTTACTTGATCAGGAATTCTCCACAGAGACAGAGGAGCTCAGACTTGAGTGATTTATTTGTAACTGTCCAAGAAGTATTCACATTTAGAATTACAAATCCCAGACTGTCTCCAAGCAGTTCTATCTTGTCTGACCCTCTAGACAGAGGAGAGAATAAGTTCTGTTAGTTTAGTCTAGGATATCAGGAGGTGGGAATGGTCAGCTCTTATAGCTTGTTCCAGCCTAACTCTGGTTCTTTGGAGTAGTGAGGAGGTACGTTTGAAAGCTGATTGGACCTGAGACATAGCTGTCCTTGAAAGAGCTATGACCTCTGCTTTGACTGATTGTATTTTTGGAGGGTTGCTGCAAAGTTTGTGATGCCTGCTCAGAACATCTTCATCTGTCTAATCAGCTCTTGAGTGGGTAATATGTAAATTCCAAAATGTATTTAAATTCCACATGCTGACAAAACACCTTTATTTATAGATTTAAAACCCCTCTCTGGTCATCCAAAATCTTTTTTTTTTTTTTTTTTTCCCTCCCATGGCCTTTCTTTTATTTTCTCTATTTTTCAACATTAATTCAAACTGCATACTTCGATATTCAGCAGAACTGTTTCTTCTTTTCTCACATGTCTGTACTATCAGACATGGATGTGTCCTGGATATTTCCTTTTCAGTTACATTTTTGTACAGCTACCACACATGTATTTTCCTACCTCAAGTTACCTACCTTCTTATTACTTTAATTTCTTTCCATATCTATTCCTCTGTTTTTTTCCCTAACTATTTAATTCTTTGCCTTTCAGAGCCTATACCATAATATTTGGTCACTATTTATCTGCTTATTTTATTTCTTCCTTTTTAACTCCACAAGTCTCACTGTAGATATTGCTGTTTGACAGTTTAAACACTCTAGCATAGCTCTGTTTGTCATCTTGGCTAGGGCATGACATATTGTTCTGTTGGAAAAATATCCGTAGAGATCCTGAATCGGGGGGGAGACAGAGACTAAATGATCAAGCTTAAATTCCTTGTCTTCGAACTGTTTTTTACCCTTGTGTGTACAGATATATATACACATGGTCTTTCACATATACGCAAGTCTTTTTGTGATGCTGTAAGCAACCAGCTGGAAGCCAGCACCTTGGGAGGTATCTAGCCACATTTAGTCCGGTGCTGTGCTTAATCTATAAAATCCTCTGAGAGGTGAGGTGTATTGATCTAGGCACAGCACTATTATGCCATAACTGCGTACCATTTGGATCCTTTCTGGCATGTATCTGGGTGGTTCAGCATGAGTTCTCACCTGGAAAAGACCATACTTTAATCATCATCACAATCATGGAGCTGCTGCATATTTCAGGTGGAGCTATGCATGTTTATCCTGTAATTTATGGGACCCTTAAGTCTGCTTCTCCCAAGTATTTGCTCCAACATTAATCACTGCAATAATCTCTCCTGCAGTAACTCATAACGATCCCTTCTTTATCACACTACCTCAGAGAATATTCTCAATACATGTGATAGATTAAGAAAATTAGTTTTCAGATATGGGGAAAAATTCTAGAGTCCAAACCTCCTTTTTTCCTCCTCGCTCTGACTGTAGGATTGCCTTAAGTGGGAATAGACTAGAATAGAAGAATATTTCCATTGGAAGGGACCTACAGTGATCAACTAGTCCAACTGCCTGAACAATTCAGGACTGACCTAAAGTTAAAGCATCTTATTAAGGGCATTGTCCAAAAGCCTCTAACAGCCTTGGTGCATCGACCACCTCTCTAGGAAGCCTGTTCCAGTGTTTGACCATCTTCTTGGTCAATAACACCTCCCTCTCCACTTACCCTCCCGAGGAAGCTGTAGAGAGTGATGAGGTCATCCCTCAGCCTCCTTTTCTTCAAACCAGATAAACCCAGACTCTTTAACTGCTCCTTATAGGACATTCCTTCCAGACCTTTCCCCAGCTTTATTGTCCTCCTCTGGATGCATTTAAGTACCTGAACATCATCCTTAAATTGTGTGGCCCAGAACTGCATGCAGTGCTCAAAGTGAGGCCACACCGACACTGAGTACAGTTGGATAATCCCCTTTTTTGACAAGCTGGTCACGCTGTGTTTGATGCACCCCAGGATGTCGTTTGCCCTCTTGGCTGCCAGGACACACTGCTGACTCATACTGAGCCTGCTGTTGACCAGCAATCCCAGATCCCTCTCTGCAGGGCTGCTCTCCAGCCACACCTCTCCCAGTTTATACTTGTGCCTGGCAGTACTGCATCCTAGGTGCAGAATCCAGCACTTGGACTTGCTGAATTTCATCCCATTACTCATAGTCCAATGCTGCAGTCCATCTAGGTCTCTCTGTAAGAGAAAATTTGCCAGTTCAGTGCTTGGTTTTATTTATTTATTGCCTCACAGTCTTCATAAAGAATTGTGGTACATTCACAACGCATAATTTTCATTACAGAAGCCATATTGAATTATGTAGTAAAGGTTCATTTGACTTATTTGTAAGTCCCTCTTTAGCTAGTACTGCTACTGTTTTACTTGCTTTACTGAAACAAGACATAGAGGTCCCTAAATCCCAGAGCACATTTAATAACCTTTTTAACTATTGGCAAAGCATCTGTAATCTTTGAATGTAAAGTTGATTTTAATGAGATTACATATTTTCATTAGCCACTTTACTGTAAATTGGCTTTGGTTGTGTACCCTCAGAGTCTGAGTTCTTTTTCCTCTTTAATCCATAATTTTTTTTCCTAACATTTCTTCTTTCTCTCTCTCTGACAGTACCTTACCTTTATTAGTGAAAAAGAACAGGTAGAAGGCAGGTATCTCCCTAATGGAGATAAACACTGGTACAGGGAGTCATTTACTTTCTTTGCAAGATTTCATCCCCTTTCTGTGCTCTCTCTGTCCTAGTGAGGGCACTTCTGCACAGCCCCTTGTTCTTTCACAACCTATTGAATTCTGAGAACTGCCCAAACACCCCATAAATAATAATGAACAGATAGAGTACATGGGATCACGGGCACATCTTTGGTCTATAAATGTCAGATGCTTTGTTAGGAGGTTTTTTTATATTACTTTATGGTGAATCAACTCAATGATTCCTTGGAGACCTGAAGACAGAGGTTGAGGCCTGTCCTTAGGACAGACTGCTATTCACAACTGGCTGACCTCTACTTCTGGTAAACTAAAGACTACCCTGCTTTCCTTACCTTCTGTAGCTGTCAGCTTCAAGTGCACAAAGTTCCTAGTCAGTGAACCTTTCTCCTGAACACAGTGTGACGTGCCAAGTGTTCTGTGGTAGCTGAAAAAGTGCAAGAAGAGGACGAGCATGTGTCTTTCTTTTGAACTTGCTGTATGAGATGCATGCAGTACCTGCACTGCATATGGCTTTGTAATGTTCTAATGAGAGGCCTGTGATATTCATCATCTCTAGAGCACAGTGTGGTCCTTTACAGTGTGTTCTACATGAAGATGGACACAGCAGGTCTACAAGGAGCCATACCTGAACCAAGAATCGTATTTACAGATATAGGTTTACTAATGTCATGGCTAATTGAAAGCTGATCACCAGAAAATGTTTGATATATTACCATCAAAAATGCAGCTATAGTAATAAATGTTTTAAATAAATGTTAAAATAATAAAAATATTTAAAATAATATCCTACTGAACAGACCTGCTCCTTGTGTATGCTCAAAACCACGTCTGCCTAGCTTAGTTACAAAATGAAATTTTTTCTGTACTCATTAGTAACATAAAACTAATGGATTCTGTTCTGATTCTCTCCATAGCAACTGAATTCCCTGCCAGTCCCAGTTGCAGGACTAGATTCCTCTCCCAGTTTGTTCAGTACAGTTTTGTTGAGAAGAGTGGAATAGCACAGCAGTAATCAAAAGGAACACTCTAGGTCCCTGAGATTGAAAATGTGTTTTAGGACAAAATTGAACTTACAGCTTTTTTTTTTTTTTTTTTTTTAATTGCTGCTGGTAATGCATAAGCCACAAAGAACACAGCTTGACTTTCATATCTTGTCTTCTGTTTGCAGGTCTGGCATTTAGCAAAAAAAAAATATATATATATACTGTAAGCAGTGCAAATTTGATCTGGAGGCCATTGAGATCTATGAAGAGCAGAATCCCATAGAGCCATTTTAGACAGTTGCTCTTTGGAGTGAAGCTGCACTTTAAACAGTGAAAGAAGATTATTTCTTTCTGCACTGTTTATTTTGTTCCAAACATTTATGATCTGAAGGAAACAAGAAGCTCTGAGATAGCTTGAGATGCTGTAAAGGAGTGCACCTGCAAAACATCTTCTAAGTACCATTGCTTTTATAGTCAATAAAGTGTTGAAACTTTGCAAATGAATACAGATACAGTTTTTGCTTTAGAGAAAGAAGTGATTAAAAGACACAACACCCAGGAGTGTAAATGAGCAGTAAATCATTGCCACAGTCTTTTGAAAGTGTTTTCAGCCCTCTAAAAAGCCATTGTCCTCCTTATTTGGGATCCTAAGTCTCCAAAAGCAGGGGTTTTGTAAGAAGTGAGACTTGGTTACAAATTCAGAAATCACCATGCCACGTGCATTGTTTTTGTTATTCCCTTTGTTAGTTTGTAGCTGGAAAAATCTATTTTGCTCACATACTTCTAAGCAACCATTTCCTGAACTATCTAATACTATCCTAAACCCTGGGTTGTCTCTCTCCTGTCCCTCAACTACTTCTCTGGAAAGCCAGTAACTGCTTATTCCTTTCCCATTTAAAAAACCTTTTCTAATTTCCAGCTTTAAATTTACTCATGATTGACTTGTAATTTTGTGTTCTTGTTCCAACATTGTCATTTAGCTTAAATAGCTATTTTCCTTCTCTGGTGTATATATAAAGACACATCATATTCCTTCTCTACCTCCATCTTCCTACCCTAAACACCTTGCTGCACTCTTTTTGTCTTCTCTCATATTTAAAGACCTCCATCTCATGATTATTTGAGCAGCCCATCTCTCCAACCTGCTTGAATTTTGTGGGTTTTGTTAACATCCAAATGATATTTAAAGTATACAAATATGAATCCAGAACCTCCCTATGAAGATTGTTAATTACCTATGCTGCTTAAATGTCTGATTTTGTTAGATTTAAAAGCCATTCACTATCAGTAATGTTGATACTTTTACAACAAGAGCAGGCAGTAGAAACCTGCTTCATTGTATAATGTACAGGTTTTCCCTCATTTCTTCAAATTCTTCAGCATACTGCTCAGATACTTGCAGATGACACATGCATTTGTGACATACTGTGGAATGTTTGGGGGCTATATACACAAAAGAAAGGCTTATAGAATACTTAGTATTGCTGGGGGTGGTAGATCACACAGACACATGTATTTTGAAACCTATAGTGGGTATGATACAGACAAGCCCACAGGAAACTTGAAACATCCTGGAGCTGAATTCTACAACTACAATTTTTCAACTGATACAGAAGACAGCAGAAATCTGAGAACTGTAGCAAACTGAAAACTGCTGAGCAATTCCCAGTAAATCCATGAACTTTTCTGAGTAGGACATGGAAATTCAAATACACAGGTGTGAGCAGTTCCTAAGAGACCACATCTGATTGAGTTAGTTACTTTAGCTCATCAGGGAGGCACAGTAAAGGACTGTGTGTTCAAGTCTAGTCCTTTGTGATGCTAAAGTAAGAAGTATTAGCTGAAACACTTTCATAGTAGTTAATTGACCTTTTACAGTAGTTTAAGCAAACAGGTTTTACTTCAAATTTGCAGTGAATTTGAACCATGCATATAATCAGCTTGCACAGCTCTATTGACAAGTGCTAACTCATTAAGCTGTGATAACTTGCTTACTTACAGAACCTTATTGCTCTGATGTGGCATAGGAATAATTAGGGATGCTTAGTTTGTCTGAAAGTAAGGCTGCCCAAAATAACATATGCAATACAAATTTAAATTACCATAATCTGGTTCTTCTGCGATGAGAATTGAGAACAATATATAGAGCATTGTATGTGATTATAAATTATACAGGTTAAATACAGCATGCTACTACACATTTAAAATGGTCACTAATCATTTCAGAATAATTTTTTTGGCTGATGAGAATAAGGCAAGTATTGCTTCTTCAAAAAATATTGACAGACAAAATGCAAAAAGAAATCCTAATCATGTTTCTCGGCAATGCAAGACCACAGGTAAACACTTTGAGTCTTGTAATTCTGCGCAGGCTTGTCTGTGTCTCATATTTGGCTTGATCTTGAGAATTTTTCAGGTGACTTGGATCAAATTCCATAATCAAAATCAGAATGACTTCTTGGTTTATTACAGTAGAATGAATTCAAAGCCATTTCTGCTCTCCTATCACTCAATGAGATTTCTCTAATACTTAGAGTTATACCCCTTCTTAAAGTGAAAATAAAATGTATCGTTGCATCATGTAACCTTCATTTACTAAGCCCAACCTATTTAGAACCTTGCACATAAAATTGAGCATGTTTTACAACATGGGAACTGTTGTAGTAGCATGCTTAGTAAACTTACAAAATATCCAGGCAACCAATACAGTGCCATGGAGTGAATCTTTAAAATGCAGTCATGTTCATCGTCTGTGCTATACTTCCACAAGTTGAATTAATTTAGCAGAGATAGCTGTAGTCCAAACAACCTGGGACTTTTCTCATCTCTGCCATTGACTCAGGGAAGCTGAACTGTCACAGAACTGTGCAGTTGCCCTTGATGTAAAGTGGAAACGGTTTGCTTCAGGTAGGTCCCCAATAACTTCTTTTAGAGGGCCTGTCTTCCTCTTATGGTATGTACCTGTAACGCTGTCCTGACACACACCTTTCCTTTTGTGGCACAGATGTGTAATTCTTTCCTCTGAAATTAAGAGAACTGAATCAAGACTTTCAGGATTAGACCCACAGTTAACTTCTGTGAAATAGTTGCAATAACCTGATGATCATGTCATTAGAATATTTTATGGAAGAGAGAAAAGCAGTTACTGTTCTGTCAGCTTATTTAATTGTGCCCCTTTCTTTTCTTGCTGCAAGTTCTTAAATCTCTACTAACGAGAAATGATCAAGAATGATCTGATTGTTTGTAGCATGTCACTCCTGGTTTGTGCTCCATTTTGTTCCTTGAAGTTTCACACAATAATGGCAAAAGAATAGCCATTCAAAATCAAGTACTAAATGTGTAATCTGTAGAATATATTTGTATACAAGTATATACTTCTAGTGCTGCCTGTATTTAAAATGTGCCTGTATGGAGCATTCTCCATATTTTACAGGAGGTATGAAGGTCAGAAACTTGGAAAGTTATGAGAAAAGTCCTAAATATCATTACAACTCATGGCCAAATCTGCCTTATTAAAGTACTAGAGAGTGCTCCTGTGCAGCTATAGAAACTGTTTAGGTATCTTCTGAATGAGTGGATAACATTTTTTTTTTCCCCCTAGGATGTAATTGGAAAAGCACTACAGTATATTGGAACATATGGTGAGCTCTGCAACACAGAGCAAGTTGTGGCTCTGATTGATGAGGAAATGTGTATCAACTGTGGCAAATGTTACATGACCTGTAATGATTCTGGCTACCAGGTAAGAGCACAGCTGTAATTAGCAGAAAGGCACAAAGTTATCTTTCCGCTGGTGGGAAGAAAGAATCCACCTTCTGTTAATGAGCAGGTGGTAAAAACAGATGTCTAAAATCCTGGATTTGAACCCCAGCATGCTCCTAGGCTATGCTGTGCAAGCCCTTCCTGAGCTGTTGGCCTGGCAGCGAGAATGTCTCCCAGCATGCCTTTTTCTGGAGGACTATGCAAAGCACACTGCATCTTGCTGTCTCACTGTAGGTCACTCTCCCAGTCTCTAGCTGCAACTGGGAAGTGGGATTCTATTTAAGAGGAAGAAAATGAAGGAGACCCAAGTCAGATGGCAGTAAATTTAGTTCTTTGATGGTTTTCAGGTACGTGAGGGAGAAAGGGAAGAATACGTGCCTTCCCACCAAGGGGAAGCAATGAGACGAGAGCTGTTCTTGCTGCCAAATGCTTTTTAAGAAACCTAATCCTTGTTCCATCAGCGTAACTGAACTTGAACTAATTCTGGTTTCAGGCAGGTGGGGTTTTGTTTTGATCTTGATTGAGGTACGAATCCTTTCCCCAGGATAGCTGCCAGGCTTTAGAGCAGCAGGTTGAAGTTTTCAGAAGTCATTGTGAACAGAAAATAGCAGTTTTCAGTTAGGGCTTCTGTTTGCAGCAAAGTATTTCTCTGATTTTTGTTCAGTAAAGTAACATAAGTTGTATGAAATGTATCAGCCATTCTAGGTGCCATTCCTTGCCATGTCCACTGGTGCTGATGGACTAGTCTGCAGTGAAAAGGGGACAGGAGGACTCATATTCTTTTAGAAAACCAAAATACAGTCTAGCATAACTTTCGTGGAATCCAGTATGCATTAAGGAAAAACCTCTACGTGAATTTTCACCGTTCATTCCAGTCTGGGAATAGTTTGTCAAAACCAAATACTTTAACTGAGCACCAAGTTTTCTCTGAACACCACAACCTTTTGTTTATCCTTAATTCAGTCCAATCAATAGCAGGTCTGATGAATTTAACTACATACAGTCACAGGAAGAAGTCTTCCCATTTAAAATCAGCTGCAATTAAAACAAGTCTGTCAGAGCTGAAGTAGATGTGGTTTTTTCCACTGATACAAGAAAATTAATGTTGCATTTATACCAGATTAGATTACTATGGTAGGCTTTTTAAGACTCTAAATTTCTTCTTGACACTGCAAGGTGAAGACCTCTTCTCCTTCCATCAGATTTCCCAGTGAAGAGGAGGATATAGCCCTTGGAGAGCAAAAGACTGTATTTATATTTAGTAAAACATTATTTCCAATAACTGGATGAAAAGATCAACACCGAAAAAACAAAGTTTACAACCCCAGGTCGTTTTCCAAGGACAAAACCATGTGATTTTTTTCCTTAATTAAATAAGGAAATTGAAAATAAATTAATTGCAAAGAATTGCAAATAAATTCTCAATTGCAAAGAAATGATCCCCTCCTTGCCCTCCCCTTCAAAATAGCATCTGGTATATGCTTCTCTTTGTTTCAGAAAGATCCGTGCTGCTCTACAAAGCTATCACCTTGTACAACTCCCAACAGAAAAGCTTTCCTTAATTTAAAGTTAGCACTGCCTCTTTGAACTCCCTTTCAAGATGTGCATTGTTGTTAGGGAGAGAGAAAGGAGTCCTTAAATATTCACGAACCAAAGCTCTCTTTGTGCTCAAGCTAAACTAAAACTTGTAGATTCCGGGCAGTTAGGACCTACTTCATACCTTTGCTGTTGCTACAGCAACTTCTGTGCTTTCCTAGTAGCAAAACCCCAAAAGCTGCAAATCTGCCTTTGGAGCCAACCTGCAGCACCGTCTGGTACCTCCCATCTCCTCCCTGGCTTACCCCAGTTGCTGACAGTGGTTAGGGAGATTTGCTAAGGCACTACTTGTTTGAAGACAAGCAAGAGTTCAGCTTTCAGGCTTGTTTTTTCCTTCCTAAAAGTCTTAAAAGTAGATATTCAGTGGGGGTCTTTTTGTTATTATTTTACTTTTCTATGCTTGCTTCTTAGATATTGAAGCTTTTGTGGTTTGTGCGATCCTTTTGTTTGTGCTTTTAATTGCCATTTCCATTACACCGGGAGCTTATTTCATTGAGACTGCAATTGTTATTTCACATTCAAATACACTTATCACCCTAATTGGTAATGAGGATTCACTGCATGGAAACGTGAGAACTGAAGCAAGCTCTGCTTGCCCAAAGCTCAGATATCCCTTTCAGAGATTTGCAAAGAAAAATAATCATATGAGGCATAGCATGCTATGTTTTTCTCTGCTGTTTATTAAATGTGATTGTTTATGCTGTGCTGAAAGTAAAAGTCAAAAGAATGCATTGTGGCCAGCGTTGTGCTGAATCCGTCCAGGCATGGTCTGGTGTCTCCTCTGAACCAATAACCCCAGTAAATTGCTCTCTTATGAAATATCTCCCTCACGCAAAGGAGGAATATCCCTCTGGGAGTTTAAATATCATGGGCCAAACTCCTCCTTTTGTAACTAGCCCTTTTGACCCATGAGCTTTCACCAAGGTATAATTTGGCCTGTAATTCTAATTTTAAACCGTCAGGAGTGGGGGTTGTTTTGTTCCCTGCCAGTTGAACAGTTGCTATAGCTGCAGTGCAGAATTACACCAAGATGTCTCCAAGTGCTGTCGCACAGGAAATGCAGGCACTAAAATGGGAGCAGTTTTGACCTTTTCCGTGAGTGACATCAATAATGTTTATTCCTGTTTGCAGGCTATCCAGTTTGATCCCGAAACCCACCTGCCCACGGTTACTGACAGCTGTACAGGCTGCACCCTGTGTCTCAGCGTCTGCCCTGTTATCGACTGCATCCGCATGGTTTCCAGGACAACACCCTACGAACCAAAGCGCGGGCTGCCCTTAGCCGTGAACCCCGTGTGTTGAGGTGATCAGTCCGACAGCTAACGTGAACTTTACACTTGTTTGATGCAATTGATTTGCTTTCTAATTAGTCCTTGGAAATCTACTCTTATAAAAAAATGGAATATCGCTAGCCTTTACAGTGACCACTCTGTTTGCCGATTATTATTTTTACAATTAAGTTTTAAAATTGCAGAAAGGCACCAATTAGGCAGCCGTGGCTGTCAGCTGTCCACTATTTGAAGTGTAACTTTCTCCTTACAATTCATGCTGTAATTTCAAAATTTCTCTGTTAGGCTCTTTAATCTCTCTGTATTTTCTGTCTGTAAATATAATTAAGAAAGCATTTTTAATGAACTACAAATCAATGTACAAGCTAACTGTTTTCAAGGAGGCATTTTGTAATTAAACATTACATTTAGTTTTAAAAGAGTTTCTTAGAAGATGTAATTAACTACATAGCATTCAAACAAAGCAATGTGGCTTCTATTTTTCTATGGGAAGAAATGAAAGGGAGTTTAAAATAGGATTTAAGAACTGGATTAATCACTTTCAACTACAACAGCATATGGTAGTGTATTTTTATAATCCTTTCTAATTCTTTCTCACACTAGACACTTTATAGAATGAATTTGCTGTGCACTGACACATGCTGGACTCTTCAGATTTGTGTATTGCATGGGTAGTTTTATCGTTACTTTTCCCCTCAGTAAACACTCATAACATCTCTTAAAATGGTTAAACCAGCTTATTATGAAGTCCAGGTTGCATTTCAGGATTCTGAGATGTGACATTTTTTGCTCCAAGCTCATCCTCTAAATAACTTTTTAATTGTGCCAATTAATGTTCCAGAATGTACACGTTACAGGTCAGAGATCTGATTATGTGCAAATGGAATACACACCCTGCAGACTGTGTTTGCCAGACACAGACACATAGGGCAAACTGGCAAGATGATTTCCCCCAGTGCCAATTCTTCATACTTATTGGTTATGTATGGTTATAATAGTTCCACAACGAAAAAGAAATACAGATTTGTCTGTCTCGCTAAACAGTATCTCAGTTTTCATCCATTTTTCATTCACAGTAGGAACTTTCTAATATGAACAGATTGCTGTCTGCTTTACTCCACTTAAGAATATAAAGCCTTTCGATTCATAATAATAAATGATCTATCCAGTGTCTTCTACCCTATATTGTGATCAGCAACAGCTTTGACCAAAAATATACCTTGACTTTTGTCTCTTGACTTAGGAAATGTGCATGGAATTACAAATAAATGTTGAAACCAACCTGAGTTTGTTTGTGGTTTGTTTGTTTGGTGTGGTTTTTTTTTCATTTACTAAACAGATTTTTCTTGCAGAAGCTTGTCAGGTGGTGTTTCATGATGTCTAAGATCCACTCCAGGAATCATTAATGAGTTAATTCACATGTACATTATTCCATTAATTGCCCACAGCGTGGAATGTAGCATGCTCCTTGCCCCGCTCTTGCACCTCTTTGTCTGCCTTTGACTTGTCTTCCTTTTGCATCCCTTCCCCACACACACGCACACACTTGCATGCACACATATGTATAATATTTTGAAGTGTCATTTCATTTAGTCTCCTTGCTCCACCAACACTGTTTTGCTGACAGTTTGGGATTGCTTGATGAGATCCCTTGGCACGCTCAAGCCCAGTGTCTCCAGTAAGAGCTTTCTCTTCATACTTTTAATTGTTCTCTTCAACACTGTGGATTTTTTACACTCAGATGAAAACAGGAACAGATCATTGTGCTGCTTAGAAAATATTTGTCTGAAACTTCTTTAAAGCTCTCGATCTTCTGGT
Organism: Todiramphus chloris collaris; assembly: GCA_025345505.1. Lineage (NCBI taxonomy): Eukaryota > Metazoa > Chordata > Aves > Coraciiformes > Alcedinidae > Todiramphus > Todiramphus chloris. The sequence goes on from JANVCC010000034.1 coordinate 14,409,742, forward strand.
ACTTTGTTATTTTATGTGATCTAGAGAGGACTCACCAGAAGAACAAGCTGTTCTGTGAATGTTAGAGGCAGAGTTTCGAGAGTCTTTGCATGTACCACTTGTACCTCTTCCAAGGAGCTGGCTGACAGAGAGCATGTCCTTGAGTGGGGCAGAAAAAAACATCAAAATGAGATTGTCTGCAGGTAACATTTTATGTTCTCAGTTAGCAGATCCAAGGAAAAGTATCTATCTTCTCCCAGACTGTTCCCATGTACTTCTTGTTTTGTATCTTACCTACCATGAGCCCCGAGGGTGAGAGGAGGTGTGACTCCTGCCACAGAACTTGCCAGCTTCTCCAGGTCTTTTGTTGCTGCATCGTCAGACCTGTTTGCTTTGGTACCGTGAAGCCATCGCATCTGGTAGTGTGGCTTCTTTTAAATAGAGTACAATGCCAGGAGACCTAATTTAAATAGCTAAGCATATGCACGTCATAATGTAGCAGCAAAACTAGAGGTTTTCCTAGGATGTTCAGTAGTCGCGGGGCATCATCCAGTATTCCAAAGTAGCTATAAACTAATCTTTGGAGGAGGAAAGGCATTCTTTGTGAAACAAGATTTATAATCAGCCTATAATTTGTTTACCACAGAAGGAATAATGGGTTATGTTATGCTGGTTTCTTTCTTGCTACCTGACCTCTGTCCCTCTTGTTCTGTCAAGTCCGTAAGCAGTTTCAAGAAATGCATTCCCAAATGAATGTGAATACTTTCTAGCTCTGACAGTCAGCAATAAATCTGTGTGTTGCAGTAACTCAGAGAAATGGCCACTTTTAGGTCTCCTGCAGGACTAAGTCATCAGGGTAAGGCAAGGTGTAAGCAGGCAGGGGAGAGACCCACCAAGGACATAGTCCTGGGGTTTACAGTCTTTCACATCCGTATTGGAGAATCCCTCCCATTCAGCGTATTGAAGAGCCAAGGAAACAAATCAGGTCTATTCTGCAAACACTGTATCCAGTTATAAAAAACAGGACATGAATTTTCAAAGTGTAAAAGCTTCCAAATTAAGCTCATATATTTCAGTAATTTAGTTGCACATTTAAGGAATTATGTATCATTAAAGACCTGCTGGGTGAGATCCTGCAACCCTAGCCCTCACAGTTTTTAGACATGTTGTCCTATTGATTACTATTATAAAGTCTGTAAAGTATATTTGACAAATTATGATAGAAATGCCATAGCTCATCCTCCAGTAGCACATTCTAATTCATATCATATTCCTGAACAGAAAAAGCTCCCCATGTTCAGTGTATGCTCTGCAGTCCAAGAAATACTTGAAAAAGCTGCCAAATCTGCTTGTGTGAATCCCAGTGCACCCATACATGTTCATTGGAAAAAGAGCTGTTTTGCCTTGCTAACAGACTATACAGGCAGTTTGGTTTTTGGCCTCTAAGATGAACAGACATAATATTTCCAAGGCACTGGATTGGCAATGTTAATAGCCACATTAGAAAAATTACATAGGAATTTAAAAATACATAATTTCCTGATTTTAAATGCAATATTAATTTGATCTCTTGGCAAAATTAAAACTAGCCTTTGTGGAAGAATGTGATGGGTAGCCTGTAGCTCCAGTGTTGAAGCCAATGTACATGTATACTGTTTCTTGCTCTGACGCTTTACCAATCGCTAGAGGAAGGCTTCTTTGCAGACACCCATTTGCTCAGTTCATAAAGTCTGACAGGAGCCAAATGCAAGTTACCTGTCCAGAATCACTGCCCCTCTTTGTTTTGTCTTGGGAGGAAAAAGGGCTTTCCACCATGTGGTCTCTGGGTGAGGTGACTCAGCAACTGTAGAGTGGCTCGCTCTCATTTCTGCAGTCTCCCCACCTTCCATCACATACTACAGTCACCTTAGGCTCCTCCAGCTTTGTTGGCTTTAAGCCTTTTATCTCAAGGTGGCACAAGTTATTGCTACATACAAGGCAAACTATCCGAACCCCAGCTGAGTGCCATCAACCCTGTGCCTCATAACATCACTTTAACACAGTCCAAGACTGTAGCCTTAGAAATATAATGTTAAGCACAGATATTTCCTATCAAGAAGATCCTGCCCACATATTCTGTATGTACGTTTCATTATTTATCTACAGTACCATGGAGTTGGGCATGTTGTTAACATTTTGTATTTTTCAACACATTTCCTAGTAGAAAATATTTTTTTAGATAAAATATTTATTTTATTGGCAAAGGTTTCACTTCACCAGGCTGCTCTACTTCTTTGATGAACTGTGGAAGATAGGTTTTCATTTGCAACATCTGGCAACCTGGCAGACTCTCTCAGCAGCTGGATTGGTAACTTCGGAGTTGCTTCTGGGTCTTTCATATAATTAGTCTGCTTATGGGCCATCTGGGTCGCTTCATCATTGCTGTTGCCATTTCCTTTCTTTTCTGAGGAACTGTAAGCTCTCCAGTTATTTCTCCAGATCAGTTTTTAATAACTCTTCCTCAGGTTGGTCTGCTGGGTCTTGTGCAAACATCCATGCTGGCCTTGCTCAGGAGCAGACACCCTGCTTTTATCTCTCCTTTCTTGGAGGTTTGAATCTGCCTATTGTGACGTTTTTGTGATGTGAGAGCAGAGCTGCTCATTTTTACCAAGCAATGAAGCTGGAGGTTAGCTTGGCAAGTGAACATATAGTGCCCCTGCACAAATAACACCCTAAACGACCTGAAATCTTACATGCAGACTCTCTTCTTCTACTTTAAGCAAACTAAAGTTACCACAAGGAAATGCAATTGTTCATTTTCTGTAAAAGAACTGCAAGTTGTTAAGTTTTACCATGAGATGCCTCCATGGATGCTTTCAGACACCGGGACTGGGCAATATATGTGAATGTGGTGGTTTGACATTGGCTGGACACCAGATGCCCACCAAGCTGCAATATCCCTCCCCCTCTACTCTCAGCTGGACCAGGGGTTAAAAAATAAGATGAAACTCATGGGTTAAGACAAAGGCAGTTTAATGAAAAGCAAAGCAAGGTCACACATGCAAAAAAGCAAAAGAAAACAAAGATTTATTCTCTACTTCCCATCAGCAGGTGCTGTCTGTCCCCTTCTCTGGCAAGCAGGGCTCCGACACATGGTCCCCACACACACCTTCTTCTAGCTTTCATTGTTAAGCTGACATCATATAGTATGGAATATCTCTTTGGTCAGACTGGGTCAGCTGTCCCAGCTGTGTCTCCTCCCAAGATCTTCTCCACCCCATTCCACTGCGGGGGGGAATGTTGGAAACCCATCCTTGGTGCTGTGTGAGCCCTGCCCAGCAGCAGCCACAACACGGGTGTGTTATCAGCACCTTTCCAGCTCTCAGTGCAAAGCACAGCACTGGGAGGGCTGTTGTGGGGAAAATTAACTCCAGCTCAGGCAGACCCAATACAGTGAATTAATGTGGACTGAGCACTGGAAGAGAAGCAAGTCTGTCCCACTGTGGCTCAGCACCCGAAAACTGTAGCTCTTCTGTGCTTTGCCAAATGTCAACATACCTCTGAACTCATTGGGGTTTCTTCTTGTGCTGTAGAAATACCAACCGTTTTGCATACATTCAGCATTGCAGTGCAAGGAGTACAGGGAAGATTTGCCATGTTCTGCAGAGAGCTGCATTTGCACCTTACATGGCAGGGGTGGCTACAGCATTGCCTTCTACCCCCCAGATGTGAAGGGTAGACAGTGATCGTCTGTCTGCATCACATGGGCCTTTCCCACATATCTGGTAACCACAATCCGTAAGACAAGGGCAGAAAATAGTTTCAAGATGTTTCTCACCTGTTTATGAGGTTCAGGAGAATCTTAATACATGATTTTCATACAAGTTGACTAAAACAGTGGCAACTGTTGTTCTGTCTTGTCTTTTTTAAGACCAAACATTTTACTTCTTCAACACGGTGATACAATTAAAGTCGCTCCCCTGTATTCCTGCCTTCAATGGCGAGTGCTCTTCTGTTGCATTTCAGTCAAGAAAGAGGCAGTCAGGATCAAATGCCTCTAGCAGGCAACCCACGCTGGCAATTGCCCGTACAAGTCACACACCACCAACTAGAGCTAATCACCATCCTAAAGGGCATTTTTCTCACCTGTTTAGTCTAGAGACTACTTAGTGTCACAGCTTTTACTTCTGCTTATTGGAGACAAGTTTAGGCCTTTTCACTGAAACCATTATCTTCAGTTGTTGAGAAATAATGTTTCTTGAGAATTGAACTCCCGTTACCATGCAAATCAGATGGCCTGCAGATAAAAGTTATCCCCTTTGTTTGTGAAGGTGCATGATGCCGAATTTTGTATGTCTGAGTTCAGTGAGGGAAGTCAGTGCCTTCTGTTTCTCCTGTGGGTGTGCTACCCTCACTTTTTATTTTAGGCCAAGTGAGTGATGCCACGTTTGACAAATAGCATGGTAACAAAAGGGAGTGAAAGTGTGTGGAAGTAATCTGGTGCTGAGGCACAGGGCTCCAGCCCGATGACAGCACTGGGGCTGGGCAGCTCCAGCCACCCTGCTGGGCAGTTCCTTTCCAAGGGAGTGATGGCTGTGCAGAGGGTGCCCAAGGCCCTTCCAGAGGGCAGAGTGGGCACACCTCACTCCTCAGCTTTAGCATAGACTTTAATAATAGTCTGTCCTCTGCACTACTGGCAAGACCATGGGTCACTTTTCCATGACAGTAATGTTAAAAAAAAAAAGCAAGCACTGCAGGATTCCTTATAGATTCCTTATTATTGTCTTGGTGTGTGGACTAGTGCTTCAGTCACCAGCTTCATAGCTGTAGGAACTACCCATTGTAACACATTTGCTTGTTCACCATCACACACAGAACAGGCTTTTGAAAGAGCCCCACGTTGCACTCTGTGGATCTTTCCTAACAATTGTGAATAGGTAAATCCCTTTCGTAAGTTTTATGAGGTGCAAACATATATGCTGTTTTATGCTACTAGTCTATTTATTGGATTAGCTTGAGGATTGGATGCAAAAGCTTAAGATGATATTGAAAACACACATCACTTCTATTGTAGCTGAGAAAATCAGCTTTAGAATTAGAGAGACCTTGTATCTGGCATTATGTATAGCCCTTTAGCTTTTTAGCATGGCTGTTCCTTGTTGCTATAGCAACTGAATTAACCATTTCATTAATATAATGGAATAAAACACATTTATTCATTTTTGCACTCGCGGGTAATCCACATCCAGCTTTCAGCACACTCATCAAGCTGTGTCCCTTTCACCTCAGCCCCAGATATTTCCTCAGTATTGCCAAAGGGTTTTTATTTGTATTTTTCCTTGTTGAAGAGAGAGAGAGAGCTGTTGTTTTTTTGAAGAACATTTCTTTTTTTTTTTTTTTTTTTGGTAATTACATTTACCTTCACTTCATTGGCTAGCTTCTGCTTAGCATCCCTTAAGTGGAAAAGCAGGCTTCACAGGCAGCATTCGGTGCAGAGAAGTGGTGGTCTTCGCATCAGAAAAGAATAAATCACTTAAAATAAAGAAACCTCATGCTTGTGATCTGCTTGTAGGCTAAACTTAGCATGATATGTTCTACTGGAAATACTAATAATACTCAGCTATGTGTGCTGCCCAAACAGCCATGTTGCCAAACTGTCTTGTTAGAAGCAGACGGAGTGCTACACTCTTTGTTTACCTTGGTTTTAATGTTCCCCAAGCCTTGCCCACATGTAATGGTTATTGAAATAATAGCTTAATTAAAACAATACACCTGCCCATCAGCAGAAGGAAGAGGGACTACTGCCTGTGTGTCAGCCCTGTTTGCATTGCTCTTCTCAAGGAGTACCACTCCTGGTGCTGCCCTTGTGCTTGCTCCCTCCCCATGAGAGTGAAGCGCTTGCTCTGTGATGGACCTGCTTGGCTGAGACCACACAGCACCTAGCACTCCCCTTGGCAGTCTCGCATTTTGGCTGGAGGTAACCAAATTGGGCCCCATGGTCAGCTGGGGGAAAAAAAAAAAAACCAAACCAAAAAGCTCATAATAATATACTAGTGCCAGGTAGCTGTGGAGGATACAGTGGCAGGTAGGGCACAGTCAGGAACTGGAGCCCTCTCAGCTCTAACTTGCTGCCTGCTGGTGACAGAGGGGCCATGGTACCCAGGCAGGAGCCAGCAATACCCCCAAGACTGGGTCTGCTGGTTTTAATCTTGCTTTGCGCCAGCGATGTGACAGTGAGTACAACACAGGCTCTTGGGTAATACTTACCTGCCTGTCCTTCCAAAGCAGCTTCCAGTGCAAAGTCACAGGCCAAATTTCAGCTCATGAAATTCATCATTATTAGCAATCCCGCATCTGTAGTCATTGCAAATGAGGTAGCATATCTGATGTGGCTCATTTTTTTTTTCTTTTTTTTTTTTCTAATAGAACTCTGAAGTTAGGAATGTGACACTGAAGTTTTACTGGAAACAGAGCAGATGTGTAAATGATTTTGAGAAATGAGTTAATTAACTTTGAAGGTATAAACCCTTTCATTAAAAAGACAAGGCATAGAAGTAACAGCACAATAGCATATCACCTGCTATAAGGCTGTTCATTCATTGCCCTTTGAGTGAACGTACAAATCACATAAACTACAAGGGCTAGTAGAGTCTGGATCATTTGTGTGTGCTGCCTTCCCTACCTGAATTAAATTAAATTGCTTCCTCCTAATGCATAAGAAACGTCTAGAGATCCAGAAGGAGAAAGTTACATAGCTGGCAAACTGAAAGACCACGACCAGCTCTGGACACAAAAGCATAAGCACAAAGGCTCTGTGCACATTCCAGGTAGTGCTGGTGCCCATTCTCCTCCTGCCTTTGTTTCTCTTTGTGCATGGAAAGCAACCCCAAAACTTCCTAGTGATACAGGACATGGTTAATTTTACTATTAGGTATCATGATGATGTAGATGAGGAAGGAATTTGGACTAGTAAATGTTATGTTAACATTAAGGTTTTTGAATCCATAGTTTAGTTTTGGGCAACTTGTCATCTGGTGGAAGTTTATCCAGGAGGCTATGGCCTGTAATGATTACCAGGGGGCTTGAGGATGTCGAAAGCATTGCATTTATAAGCACCTTCCCTCCCCTCACCCCAAAGTTAATATGGGTTGATCTGGCTATACATAAGGCCAGATACAAGGACTCGTGGATTCTAAAGCTGATTTTTTCTATGGGTTAATAGGGGCATAATAATTAACATACATTACCCCATATTTTTCAAACTTAACAACTGTTTTCTATCTTCCACTAGACTTTAACATGCTTTAAAAGTGGCAATGGGTACTTTAGATGTTTAATATGACGGAGTGACTGCGGGGAACATGACAACATAACTCTTAGATGCGACTCATTGGGCCTCCTCTTGTCCAACCATGAGGAAAACTATTTGTGTTTCAAATAAAGCAGGGACCTGGCCTTGCCTTCCTTCCCCTGTTCCCACAGTGCAGGGGATACGTGGGCCACTGCCCCTCCCAGGTCAGTCCGGACCTTTGTGACTGAGGAGCTGTCACTCGGCTTCCAGAGCTGCAAGTGGAGCCTCACTGGAATCGGCTGTAGTTTTGAACCTCACTCAGAGAGGCAAGTCCTTGTCCTCTGTTAACCTCCCTTTACGTTCTCTAAACTGAAGGTTAAAAACTTGCCTCTTGCTCTCCCGAGGGCTAGTCTGAGGTTGATTAACACTTGAACAATAAGCTGTGTCTGTACCAAAGTGGATATTATTTCA
>JANVCC010000034.1:14418265-14440997 GCA_025345505.1 Todiramphus chloris collaris
CACCGGGCCCGGCGGCGCCGCTGCGGCGGGACGGGCTCGAGCTGCCCGGCGGCCTGCGCGGCGGTCAGCGCCCCGGGCGGGAGGGACCGCGGGGCGGAAAGCGCCGCCTGCCCGCCAGCCCCGAGCCCCGCGCCGCCGGAGCGGGCAGCCGGCAGGGCTTGCTAAGCTCGGTTGCAGCTCTCCCCGCAGCCGTAGGCTCTGTGGCGGTTCGCGGGCACCCAAACGGCTGTGTTACCGCTGGCAGTTCCTCGCTGCTACTACAGAAACGGTTGAACCCCGATTCCCAGAGCAGGCTGCGGCTGCCCTTCGGTAACCAGTGAAAGGCGTAACCTCCGGGTTACAGTGTCACTGCTGTCGGGTCGCTAAATTCAGAGGGCAAGGTGATTTTTTTTGTTTTGTTTTTTTTTTTCCCTTGTATGTCTGGCTTCACCCAAGTTACCTGCAACACGGATTTGACATCTTAAAAGTAACTCGTTTAGCACTAGCTGTCTCCCCACGGGTCTTGTGACTCGGTAGCGTGTCCTTTTTTCCCCACTCTAGCTGGAGCACACACACTCAGGTGCTGTGACAGGAGTCACAGTGTAGTTTCCCGTTCCAACGGCCATTGGTACAGATGAAACAGGAGGCAGAGGTATTGCCAGAGAGACTCCGGATAACCAGAATAAAATTAGCATCATAAGCAGAGAAGGGAAAATATTACTGTTACCCAAGCGCTGCTGAATTAGCCAGACGGAGCTAAAAATAGATTGGAAATGTCTATATTAGAACCGAAAGACTATGACTTCACATTGCTTACACTGAAATGGTATTTTGCAGCATGAAATCTTAGACATACGAACTGTGACATATATGATGTACCTATCTGCAATACATCGTGTGTGTATACATATATATCCTTTATATCATGTACATTTCACATGTAAGTCTAGACAGATGCTAATTACTGCTCCCTATTAAGTTTCTGTTTCTAAGCGAGTCAGGTGAGACACTGGTAAAAGGGTGTCTGTCTCCAAAGTGATCTCCAAGCGCTGTTGTCTACCACAGACATAGCTTAAAGCCTAGCTGGGGACAAGACATGGTAGTAGAGGTACTGATGGATGCACCTGTGAGATCCCTAGAAAGAGCCATCTGTACTCCTGGGTTTTTTTTTTTTGCACCTGCATTATGGGACTCACAAAGAGTGGTGGGCAGGATGTCCTCGGGCCCCTACCCAATGCAGGAGATTATTTACCTGCCCTTCAACCACAAGACTTGTAGATCTAGTCCTCTTTCATGGCTTGGTCTATTCATAGGCACACAGAAAATCGGTGCTTTTCCCTGCATTCAGGTTGTCACTTTGAGATGTAATTCATCTGTGCCATGTCTTTAGACACTGACATGCAGTGTGATTCACTGCCATCGGCACCAACCTGGCTGTGTATCTGATGAAGACCAGGAAGGCTAAGAAGACATTAAACCCAAATCCCACAAGGGTCTTAACTGCACCAGAGGCAAAGTACTAAGGCTGTTTTCCTAGTGCAAGGATACAGTCTCAGAATCTGCCTCCCAGGACTACAGGAATCCTTTGGGTTTTCTCTGTCACAGGAGACCCAGGCAGGTACATTATGTTGCCCCTCACCTGCTAAGCTACAGCCTGCACTGCCCGAGAGTTCCTGTCCTATAGGGTTTCATTATTTTTCAGATTTTCCATTGTTTTAATTTCAGTGAAAAATATATTGGCTTATAAGTTAATACCTCACTATTGATTCAGAAGCACATTTCTGTAGCCCAGCCATATTTTGAGGGGGTGAATACAAGCACTTCTCTGCTTTTGACTGCTCTGAAGACAGTAGCTCCCCTTCTCCTCACTCTTGCAGGACGTGACTTAATGGCACATCTGGAAGCTGGTTGAGAAAACAAACAGAATATTGCCTCTGTTTGGAAATAGCTCTGCATCTCTCTGCTTGTCTGCTCTGAGCTGTGAGCAGAACATGCCAAAGCCCAAACGGGCCCCATGATCCAGTGTGGTGTGTATGCAAATCCTTCTCCTGACTGGCATGATAATTACCTGTGATTATTGCACAGTTCAGCTCATGAGTCATCCTGGCATTCTCACTGCCTTTGAAACATTGCTTCACCCCACACACCTTTCCTGACCTTGCACATCCTATTTCTTTACAGATGCCAGTGCATTCTGTCAGCTTTATGCATTAATCACACCACTTGTTCAGTACTACACATCCCAAATCAAAATTAAGGTCACCTTACTCACTTTTAAAGCCTTCAGCTGTCTCAGGACAGAATATCTCAATGACTCCCTCCATTCTGGTAGCCCTTGTCAGGCAGCTGTCACCTGAGCATGAGCTCTGCTTCTTTGAGCCAAGACCCTAAGCCCATCTCAGCGTGTGCTGAGCTGCTCACCCAGCCACTTTGTGGTGACGATGGCAAGCAAAAGTCTCGCCACTTAAAGTCCTTAACATATATCATGGCTTTCCCAGGGGGATGCCCATAACATCAGTCATCTGATCCTTTAAAAATGGGAGAACACAGGGTGACCACTCCCAACATCCCATCCATGAGGTTCTTTTTCCTCTCCTTCGCAGTTCTGCCCCTGCCCGTGCTCTTTCCTGAAGAGCAGCCTGGAGGCATTTAACATTGCTGGTGTGGTGTGAGCAACCTGCCAGTTATTAAACTGTACGTGTTGTTTACATAATTGGTTGTATGCAGGGCTTACCAACAGTCCAAGCTGAGTGGCAGGGCCTCTGTCTAGATCAAGGCTGGCTGACACTGGAGATTAGCAGGAGAGCTTGATTATTGCTGCAGTGCATCTAGGACATAGTTCAATGCTGCAGGCAGCTACAGAGAAGAAATTTGCATGGTGATACTGCTCTGAGCAGCCCATGTTGTGTCTTCCATGGTTGCTGTGAAGAGCAAGGGTGAACAGTGGGCTCAGCCTTTGGTTTCTATCCACAGTCCCTCCTTTGTGCTTGAATTGTTAAATACATGCATTGCAAGGGGGACTGTCTCACTACTAGGAGGACTTTGACTCATTTGTTAATTGGAAAATATCACTTCAATGCAGTAACAGCATATGTAGAATAAACACAGGAAGCTGGCAGTAACAGAACAGTGAAGCTACTCTCTGTCACCCCTGCTTTAGCCTTTCAGGTTCAAATGACTGTGTTGTCAAAAGACTTCTTTATAGTATTTGTTAAAACATGTTTACAGGAAGACTCAGGCACAAGTGTAACATAGTGTGCCAAGGCTATTGAGAGTGCTTATACCGAGGACCTCAGCAGCCAGGTGGAGAAGACACTGGCTGTGATAGCACAGGGAGAAGATGCTTCTGGAGGAAGTGCATGCAGGGAACACACCAACCATTCGAGCAGAACTTATTTCCCAGACATGACTACTATGAATTTGGTAAGAGCTTGCAAGTTTTAGTGTTTACAGATGGCTTAATTTGGCAGTCATAATTGTTATAGGAGCTACTAATCTAATGGGAGTTAAAGGCTGCCAGAAGAAAAGTATGACAATTAGAGCAACACCCCATTCCATGAGTGTTCATAACTTAGTACCATTATGAACGCCATAAGGTGCCCTGATGCATAAGCATCAGGTGTTTGGCTAATTGCACTACAGTTCAAGCAAGCATCAGCACTGAGGAATAAATGGACAGTGAAAATCATACCTTCCTCTGTCCCTTCTCACCTGGCTCCTCAGCCATGGCTGGTATGACAGCAGGCTTAATTTCTTTTAATCCATGGGAAGAAAGCAACACATAAAATCTAAGCACAGTCAAACAGTGCACAGCTGAAGAGGCTGCCATGTGAAGACATATTCACAGTGTGTGTTTAAACCTCTTCCTTCTTCCACATGTTCAAAAAAGTGCGTCATTTGTGTCACCAAGGGCATAGTTACAGGTACTAAGCCCACTTCCCACCAACTGAGGCGCAAGAAAAGTCAAGGAAAGATACCCAAACTAACCTGCATTGCTTGTCATTTGCTAATGATGTTTATGTGCACAGTGGCAGAGAATCAGCTGATGTGCAGTACCTGCTCTACTCTTAAGTATGTGTGTGAAGTCCAAGAAGCAGAACTGTGTGGACACACACAAACCACCCCATTCCTTGTCATTTACTCTTCTACAGCTAGTACATTGTCTGCCTGTTTTGTTTTTCCAGAAGCCATGCACTGCTGGATATGCTTTTTTGGATCCATTTTCAAATCAGCTTCAGAAATCCTGTAGTGTCCACAGTATAAGTAAGTTGTATTTTCCTTTGACAGTATTCTGATGGTTATCTATTATTCCCTCTCTTAAAATCCCACATACAAGTTCTGCTGCAGAACCTCCTCCTGCCACGGGAAAGGTTGATTGCTAGGTCACTTAGGTGGTTGAAAGCTGGGTAAAGTACTGCTGCTTTGATAGTGCTGACATGCTGAACTGGGACATTTTCAGGGGGCTGTACCTGCTGGGGCAAAATCTGCTTTTGCTGAAAAGGCTTTCTCGGGTCCAAGATGGGGTTTGTTGTCAGAAAGAAAAAATATAGTCTGTATTTCTCTCATAATTGTCCTGAGAACATCCATTACAGATGGAGATGAGTCAAGTTCAAGTTGAGGGCAACGTATCTTGCACTATTCCAGTCTGGGATGGGGGATGTGATGGGGGGGGGGGGGGGGGGGGGGGAGGAGTGTCGTCTTTTAGTTTTTCCTGGTGCCTTTCCTCCTCTGTACCAGGAAGCATAGCTCAGCTTGGGCTCAGCAGTCACCTAAGAAGTAGGAGATCATACTGTTGTCTCTGTACCAATTAATAGTTAATAAGTGATAAGAGGAAGAGCTCTATTATGTACATGAAGTACAGCATTTGGGTGGGTTTCCCCAGAGAGTCAGTATCAGTGAACATACATATTTTGAACAGAGGTTAAGTCAGGACTCCTCACTCCAACAAAGCACAGTGTGGCAGAAAAGGATTAATTTACCTCACTTTTGCTAGAAGATGTTTCCATCAACAAGAGGGAAAAGCAAATCTTAACCACAGATTTCAGCGTAATAGCAGCAGTAACAAAACAAGCTCCATTATTAAACTAACTCTTGGTAAGAGCCAGATGATTTCTACAGACAATTTTGCATGCAACTGCTAGATGTAATTTGCAGAGTGAGCGACAAATTGCCATACTAATTATTTCTGGGCTGATGTTCCCTCTGTGACATAGTGGCATTTGGAGAACGGGGACTAACCAACAAGTGAAGTGCTGAAGTGGGAAATCACTAATAGGGTTTCTGAGAAAGAGAAATATAGCAAATACCAATCTTCCTCTTCATACACTCACTCTCAGTTTGCACGGAGACAATTTAATACACAGGACTGTTCTATCTAGTTTGTCTATATTTTTGGCACCATTCAAGTGAACGATACTCACCCGTCCCCAGGTACGGCTGAGTGAACCCCACACCCCAGGTGATGCTGGGAATCAGGGGGTGACCCTGGCAAGGCCTCACCAGCCCTGAAAAGCTCTGAGATGAATTCCTGTCCTTCGCTGTGCATCTGACATGTGCCTCGTGCACGCGTGCTGCGAGACGCAGCTCGCCCGATTCTCCGATCTGTAATATGCTGGGGAGGAGGGGGAGGGCTGGCAAGATGCTCACTTAATCTGAGTCTGTGAGCTGTTTTGTATCTGCTTTTCTGCCTGTTCTCTCACTAGCACTTTGCTCTGAGTCACTTTTTCAAATTGGATACTTCTACACAGTGCATAATATGAGACGGGAAAGAAAAGACTTTCTGGAGTACTGTGAGGTTTTTGCTTTCTGGTCTTTTTCTCTGTCATATTTTCCTTTCTTGTTGTTGCTGCAGTACTTTATCAAGTTTAAGTAGCATAATTTTTGTCTGGCACTACAGACATAGTGTTTAGTGAAAAGCAACAGGAAAAGAAAGGAGTAGGTTGGCTTCAAAGACTTTTAGGCCATATTTTCTTCTGTTAAAAACAGAATTTAAATGTGTAAAAACCCCTAATTACTGGAAGTGGAATAACCACTTAATATCTGACTGAAAAACTAATTAACAGATTGATTTAGATTTTGAATATCAAAAAGTTGATGGGTGACAGTGAGATCTGGCCAAGGAAATAAAGTGTCCAAAACCAGCAAGTGGCAGTGTCAGGAATACAACTGATATTTGCTCAAATGTTGACAATTCTGCATTCACCTTGTGTTCTAAATCACTACAGCAGGGACTTCGGACTAAGGAAGACATATTCCCAGTAGGGACTACTGGGACAGCCTGGGTGGATAACATCAAGCTGGCACGAAACCACCACCAACCAGATCAGTTCTTCATTGCAACAGCACTACAGGGACAGATTTTGATTTAATTTACACTACCATAAAACCGCAGAGAGCTAGTGGCTGGTTTAAGCATATGAGAGATCAGAATCAGTGATTTATATTCCATCAGTAAATACAAGCTTGACTGAGGCCAGGTCTGCACTGTGTATGTCCAGCTTTCATCCAGACATCTTGTTCCAGTTACGTTAATCTAAGGCTGCATCAACTGCCTACCTCACCCCAGCCCTGTAACATCTATAACATGTACTGCCCAGATGGGTGGGCTGCTGGTGATAGCACCTGAGGTCCAAGCGTGCTGCTCAGTGACCCTTCTTGCACTGCAGGAGGGGCTCCACACACCCTGCCTGAGCTCTGCTGCTCACGGTGTGGTGCCAGTATTGGCAGAAACCAAAGCTCCCACCTCTGTTCATGTGTGTGCAGCACCACCCAGCACTGGGACAGGCTGGTGACAAATCTCCCATTGTTAGGCACATCACACACCTCGCAAATATTGCCAGCTGTAACTGTACTCAGTGTTCACCAGTGATGATTCTTTGAGGCTTATTATATCAATTTGCATCATATGCCTACAGCAAGGTGCATTACTCACAGCCGCCTGTTACCTGCAGCAGCTGTCCTTCCGTCCAAGAAGAAGTCACAGCTTCCCAGCAAGGCCCTGGCACACCGGGATGCCCAGCACCACTTCATACCCTCTCTCATGCTACAATTGCTCCAGGATTGCCTCAGACCAAGATGAACTCATCAGGGGTTTAGCCTGTCCAAGACTAATCTTATTAGAGATAATCTTGTTTACCACATGTACTGGCCACAAAACAATGTTAGCTGTTAACTCTTGCTCTCCCCAGAAGCTAGCCCATTAAAGACACAACTGTAAAAACCGTGTAGGGTAGTCAAATCCTGGTTCCCAACCCCAACACTAGTATCACATCCTCCAAGGACAGGGCTGAGAGCAGCTTTCCCTGTGGAAATGCAGCAGCAGCATAGCACCAAGCTGGTGCCTGTAGTCACACAGTACATCACCTCCATTCCTAACTTTCACATCCTGACCACATCTCAGTGAGAGGTCATCGACATCTTCACTAATAGTGTAGATGCCTTTTTTCATTAAGTTTAACCCTGTTAGATTCAGTACAGCCTCATGTGATGATAGAATGCAAAGCTTTTCCCCACTGACATCTTAAAAATCCAGCTCCTAAAACACATCTTCTGTTTGCCTTCTCCACTCTGCTTTCATAGACTGATGCAGCAGGGGCTGCTAGAGGAGACCATCTCACACTGCTTGCCTCAGACCTCTCCAGTGAGATTTCTGACTCCCCACCAGGCTCTCCTTGGATCACACAGGGTCCATGGACTTCCAGTTAAAGAAGCTGCAGATCCTGCTGGAGACAGGTGCCTAATACAGCTCCAAGACAGTAGATGTGGGTGTGATCAGTGCCATCAGCCTCACACAAGCAGTCTGAAGCTGTAGGGGAAGCTTCATCTTTCCACCCATCTCAGAAGCAGGACTGCTACTCTGCCTTGTCTTTTCCCTCCTGTGCTTTCAAGTGCTTGTGCTCATTTTGGGTTAATCTCAACTCAACTATCCTACCATATTGCCAGCCTATTGCAATACAGAATTGCAGGATATGTTTACTGGTGGACGTTTGTGTTTGTTCCAATTAAGTAATAATAAAATAGTTTTTTCTCCTTAAATCCAGGAAATCTGGGAAAAAAAAAACCTACCAAAATTACTTTAACGACAATTTTGGATTTTTCATTTTGAATCTTATCTGTTCAGTTTTTTTTCGTTTTGTCCTACCGGGTCAGCTGTGGGATATTCAGTTCACTGCATCATCTACTGGAATCATCATGTAATGGAAATGATGACATTTTCCTGCTCTTATATATCACTTGTTAAATCAGTGAGGATGTCTGCCTCTTAGAACTAACTCATTTTTCTAGATCAGTGTCTCCATTTATTTTCATCAGGTTGAGCTCATAATTACTTCTAAATTAAAAGCTGAAAGTGAATGTTTAAATTATTTCCATTCCTAAGATGACAGTAGTCAATATTAAATTGAGAAGTCATTTTTAAATGAACATGCAGAAGTGAAGTTTTCATTTCCTTTTCTGAAACAAAACTTTCCCAAACAAAACATTTTAAAGAAGGGTTTTCATGTCTTTATCCATCATAAATGTATTAAAAGCTGTCATTTCTGTGAAACAACTTAGTTTCACCAAAACAACTTGTTTTTCTTGCCTGTGTCCTGACCAGCCCCACTCGCAGTTTCCCTGGCAGAGGCAATAGAAGAGGTGAGCTGCCCCTCACATTTGGGCTGCAGAGGAACAGGAGGACATTTGCTATTGTCCCCAGGATCCTCCAGGGACCTTGTAACACATTTGTCACTGGTTTGTCACATCCCCAAGTCCTTCTCCACAGGGCTGCTTCCAATCCACTTATCACCTAGCCTGTGTTTGTGCTTGGGATTGCCCTGACCCATGTGTAGGACCTTGCATATTTGTCTATATTCTCTGCTGGTACTAGCAAGTATTTTGTAACTATTCCACAAGACAACCTGCTGTCTTTTGTTCCTGCAGACAACACAGTTAAGTTGATTTCCATCTGAAATACTTGAAAATAATAATGAATTTAGCAAGCCTGCTTTGTATTGCAGTCTTCCCTATAGGATTTCATGCTTGAGGGAGAATTCAGTCATTAAAAAGTAGTAGTGAACATACAGAGTGAAAAAGTTACAGGGAAGAAGGTCCCATGTCGCAGGCCTGCTCGTCCTGTGTGATGCAGACTCAAACACCTGTCCAAACAGCTGTAAGCAAGAGATATCCAGAGCGCGAGCATGGCTGGAGATCATACCCACGGACCAAATCCCATTGCCTGAAGTCACTTGTCCACCACTAAAAGCATAATAGTATCTTGAAGTTTCTCCAGGTTTGGCAAGTGTAAATACTACGCTGCCTCCAGTCATAGAATGATAGAATGGTAGGGGTTGGGAGGGACCTCCAGAGATCATCGAGTCCAACCTCCCTGCCAGCACAGGACCACCTAGGGCATGTCACATGGGAACAGATCCAGGCATATCTCTGAACTACAGATGAAATTAAAATCAGAGAGCAGTTGATATATTAGCATCTATACCGAGCTGTTTTTATTTTTTCCAAAATACTGCAGCCAAATGACAAGAGTGATCGTGTCAGCAATTACCAAGGAAATATTTGTAGGAATTAGTGGTGGAAGTTTTGCTGCAAACCCATCCTTGTTGATTGAAATTTAAAGATGTTTTGGCAAATGCTGTTGTTTTCAGACCAGAGACGTAATTCTTCATACTCTGTGTTCTATGTGTCTGTATGCCTCACACAGTAACCTATCTTAGTTTATATATATTTAAGATGCCATTCTAAAGGATGATCATACTTAAGGATGTATCATCTACCAGATAACTTGTGGATCAACTATAAGGTATTGAATAAATTGACAAAAAGTGTTTTGGTTCGTATCTAAAGAACAAAAGGGAAAGTCATGATTACTGCAGTTATAATCATCCATCCAGTGGAGACAGGAGATGGAAGAAAAGGTTCGAAAGTCCCTCCAAGCATCTGTAAATCTGGCGATAACTTGCAGTTCTAGAGACTCTTTTGCAGGAGCAAACTGTTTAACGAACACTGGGAATACGTCAAAAAAATAATTTTCTCTAGTACAAATGCATTGCATTCAATTTGTCTCCATTTCTTTCCTTCAGTCCCAGCAAGGAACTTAGATCTCCACTGACTTGAAATTGGCTATTGCTGTCAAATATTAGTTAGAAAACATCAGCATTTTACTTTTCCTATCTTAGCTTTAACTATGATTTTACATATGTCTTGGTGTCCACTAACAGATGTGAAAAAAACCTGAATATTTAAAGGAATTACACTAGAAACTACTATGCTTTCTCTGCAGATGTTGCCCTGGCAAGATGCAGGTGAGCTCAGGGCTTAGTGTTCACCAACTTGATGTCTTCCCCAGATGGAATAGGCAATGAGGACGGAGTTGCTTGGTGGGTAGGACAGGGGAGAGGATAGGGCTTGCCCCTGATAAAATTTACCTTTGAGAAATCCAGAAACATTTCTGCACGCTGACCCTTAGAGCCCTGCCACCTGATATAATATGATAGGTTTAAAGACTACCAAGTGAATCTCATGAGGACAATTTTCACTCTTAACAGGACAAAAGACAGGGAGAACGGATCTTGTACACATCACTACCCTGTCACCCCTCATTCATAAACACTTGGGCACGGACTGTTCTTCTGCCAAGATGCACAATCAGCATTGCAGACCTGAAGAAAAATGTGGGAGAAACTACAGGAGCAGACCTGGAACTGACAGCAGAGTCAGGGAATACAAACGTGTGGAAAAAAAGAGACTGCGGTGAGATTCAAAATTTAGGCCGAGACATTCAGCTCTTGCAATCAAGTGTTTACCATTTGCCGCAGCATCATTCTGCTCCCATCCTTGTTCCCTTCATTCTGAACAATGCAATGTTTCAATCTTCTTTAAATTCAAGGACACCAAGTCCCTGAGTGCCCTGCTTGCTAGCACTGAATAGGAAAATGAACCTGCCCGGCCTTAGCAGCATCTTAGCTTACGTCAGTGATGCAGAACATATTGCTTCAAATGCATACTCTTCTAGGGGTGCCATCCATCCACACTGACAAGAAATAGAGCGTTCTCTCCCTTTATCATGTCTGAGAGAGAGGAATGTGTGAAGCAAAGCTAAATGTGTGAAATGCAAATACAAGTTGCTACATTCTGCTAATACATTTCCTATATTGTCTAGGAATATTGCAGGGCTCCAGCTCGGGGATGCTGTTCTCCCCAACAGATGGCATGTTGTCCCTACCTACGTAGAAAAGACGTGCTTCTGAAAAAGTGAAGAGGCAGGAGCAACACAAAGCATGTGAGGGGGGCAGGGTGACATCCCTCCTAGTCACAGCATTGAGTATCAGGGCCGGAGATCACAATGGAAACTAAGGGAGCTCTACCCCAGGAGTTCTCTCAAAGAAGGTACAGACTGAATGGTTTTATTTAGTTAGTAATAGGAAAGATTCTTGGGACTTCTCAATTGTCAAAAACTCAAACATTATTTTTTTTAAAAGTACAGAAATAATAGTACACTAGTATAATATAAAGTGGAGATTTACATTCACATTTTCGTTCCATACAAACACTTACATATACATGTAGAACATAAATTTTATATACAAGAAGATTTTGCCACATCTTGGCAAGGCAGATGCATACAAATACAACTGGTCAAACAAACAAAAAAAACCCCAACACAACTGAACTGAAGCAGTTATAAAAACTTTGAGCTTATAGAAGGCCTAATCTGAACCAGCTCTCCTTTCTAGACATTTTGAGTCGATGACATGATTACCATGCATTCTTCCTTCCCAAAAGGAATTTGAAAACACAGTTGATGTGCTGTATATGACTTTAGTACCATGGGTCTTTACAAATGCATCATAATCCACTAAGACATCACAGAAGAACCAAGTGTGCCTGGACTCCTTACTGGGGCAAGCTCTTGTGTATTCAGACACACACTTAGTGAGGAGATACCAGCGACAAGTGGTAGCCACACAGATGTGGCCTTTTCTTCTGAAAGTCACTAAGATCTCTTTGAAAAATGGTGTTTTATGCATGAACAAGTCCTTCTGGGAGTGGCAGGAGCAGTGCATTGAGTTCCCAGGGTGCTGAGGTGCCTGACACAGCTGGTGCTCCAGCCAGAGCCTGTCCCAGTGCTGGAGCACCTACATTGCCCGTTCCCCTTCTGCCTTCTTCACCGACACAGGGCGACTGTAAAAGCTGCTGTCCCTAAGTGACGGCACCGCAGATTGCCACAGAGCCTCTGCCCATTTGATATCTTTGAGGTATTTATAGCGTTGGATTTATTTGAAATTGGTTGGTGTAGTTCAAAAGTTCAAAAAGAGGAAAAGCAGTGAGTTAACAGATCTGTAATGTGAGTGCGTAGCTTCCTTAGGAAACTGAGCTTCAGTAGCAGTACCACTATGATCCCTGAGGAAATTGTGTGAAGATAATTATTTTAAAGTATTTGGGGATTCAAGAATTTTGCTGGTGGTGACTTGAGGAATGTCAATCATTCTTATCCAGTAGAAAATATTATATTTAGTTTGTGAATGAAAAATAAAAAAGAATAACATTGTCAATGCTTTGAGACTTCTTTTCTGCAATGCGTTTAAAGTACTTAGAGCACAGAAGGCCAAAAAATCCTGGTGCAATCTCTGCAATCTATAAAACTACCAGTATGAAATAGCAAATGTAATAGCTAGTCCCAGTAGAAGCTCAGAGGGCCTTCTGACAAAGCTGACTTGATTCATTTTGCCACAGACTTGAGGAAAAGTTGGTGAGGTCTCTCTTCCTATCTCTTACTATTAGCCGCAAGTATTGCAGTCCCTGGCAATCTGCTTGTGATTTATTCTCTACATAGGTGAAATTTGACCAACCCCAAATTTCCTTCCATAATATCATAGATATACTAAACAAGCATAACACTAATTTTATTACTGAAAACTATTTTCCTAGTAGATGACTAGTAAATTACTATTTTGTTAGTCCAAAATATGATAACTTTTTTTTTTTTTCATTTCCCAAATGGTATTAATAAATTTACCCTGTGTTGGCCAGCCTTTGGGACGCTGACCTGTAAAGGGGAGGGATAAAAAGATACAGCCTAAGAAGTATATTGTGATTAGAAAAGTGAATACCAAATTCAAAACTTTAAATAAGGTTCTTTCAAAGGAACAGGATGGGACACCGACCTTTCACATTTTTGCTGACTTACGTCTTGTCTACACGGCAGTTAGCCAAGGAAAGAGTTGCACTGTCCTGGATTGGACTGGAGCAGTCCATCCCAGATGCTTATCTTTACAGACAAAATTTATCCAGTTTTTCACACATGAATTTCATTACCGAAATCCAGTCAAATAGAAATCAAGGATAATATGGTGTCCTAAGGCACATCAGAAAAAGGAATCATCATTATTTAAATTTGGCCTCGCACAATGATATGGGCTTCTGTTACACCTGCAGATAGTCTCCATAAACTCTTGCTAAGAGCTGGAAACCACCCGCAGAGGGTATTTCTACTTCAAACATTGCACTGATGTCTAGATCCATCTAACTGCTCTGGACTGGCCAGGATTACACCCGTGTTGCTGTCACTTAACTCCACCTGTAGGTATTGCACTCCAAGATTCAGAGCCTACAATGCTCCTTACAGCCACTGAGCAACACTGAAGATTGCTTGTTGTTTCACAACAGATTTTCTTTGCATGGAAAGGTCATCTTCTGAGCAAGGCTGTAACCACCTGTGTCTTACCTGATTGAGAAGTAAAACATGTAACACCCCCAGAATACACAAACTGATTTTTCTGCCTGTCCTGTTTTGAAGAAAGATAAATATTGTATTGAGGATATTCTATAGAGAAAACAATTTGCATATGCCAGCCTGCTTACAAGTCTCTTGTGCTGTTCCTAAAGGCCACCAGTGTCTCAGCTTGATCCAATTACTGCATTTTACTGAATATCACACCAACTACTTTCTTTTCCTCCTTTTCTTCAGAGCAGAGCCTCATTAAGGGGAAATATGACAGGTTCAGTCAGTGTTAAATACAAATTCTCAGGTTAGTTATGTATTTGGAGGCAACCTTAGGTTGTATGAACTTTCATTCAATACAAAAACAGCCTCCTGGTACTTTCTGTCTTTAATAGTTTAGTACCATTTACAGTAGTTTTGCTCATCATATTGTTTTCTGACAAATTTTGTCTCTAATAAAGATTAATATATGTGTCTGCTTGTATACATATACATATTTCCTTGAAATGACTTTCAGCACCCTGGTAAAATACCAGGAACCTATTTTTCAATGGATTGAAAACATTCCTGTATTTTTTTCTCACTCTGCTCTTCCAAAATGTCAGAAACATCAATGAAGTGATGCTTGAAGTGAAAGCGCAGCTGTATCCTATCTTTAAGCTTGAAGGTCCTGTTCCTTTAAATTCTTCCTGTCCTTCAATTTTCACTCTCTTGCACAGCCCCTCAGACACACAACAGGATATAAGCTATAGTTTTATTTCCCTACAAAAGTGTTTAAGAAAAATGAGTACTTTAGCTTCTCTGGGTCAAAACATTTCCACTGTAACATTTCAGAATAAACACACAGAAATGGCTTACATACTAATTTAATTCCTTGTTTAAGATGTAAAAGCAAGACTTTCAAAAGCAATTTACTTTCTGTATTTCAAAGCTCTAGTGAAGCCCCATCACTTACTGCCTTGACTGTGGATATTATGGTCACCATGGCACTTCAGAGTGCTTGTCTGCAGGGAAGCCCTGTCCCCGCTGGCATGCATGGGCTGGGGATGCTCTCAGCCCATCACCCTGTGCTGGCTACAGCTGCCCCACCAGCACCCCATTGCTATGGCAGATCCTGTCTCAGTTTGGCAGTGGTTTTTTTCACCATTGTTGCCTTTCATAGCCACCTTATGCATTCAGTTACCTCTCAGCTTTTTCCTGACTTCAAAAAATTTCAAAACTTTTCTGATCCTGAGAAGAACATTTCCACAACTCTTGCTAAGCCTAGAGTTCAATTAGACCAGAGTGAGTAATCAAAAAAAAAAAAAAATCATAGAATGTTAGGGGTAGGAAGGGATCTGATCTCTAGAGATCATCAAGTCCAACCCCCCTGCCAAAGCAGGATCACCCAGGGCATGTTGCTCAGGAACTCATTCAGATGGGTTTTGAAAGTATTCGGAGAAGGAGACTCCACAGCCTCTCTGGAGAGCCTGTTCCAGTGCTCCGTCACCCTCACAGTAAATTAATTCCTCCTCATGTTGAGATGGAACCCTCTATGCTCAAGTTTATACCCATTGTTCCTTGTCCTATTGCTGGTCACTACAGAAGAGACTGGCTCCTTCCATTTGACACCCACCCTTCAGATATTTATAGACATCAATGAGGTCCCCTCTCAGTCTTCTCCTCTCAAGACTAAACAGCCCCAGTTCCCTGTCTTTCTTCACAGGGGAGATGCTCAAGTCCCTTAATCATCCTCACAGCTCTCCACTGGACTCCTTCCAGTAGATCCCTGTCTCTCTTAAATTGAGGAGCCCAAAACTAGACACAGGTTTGGTCTAACTAGGGCATAGTAGAGGGGGGGAGGACCTCCCTACATCTGCTAGACACAGTTTTCTTAATTCACCCCAGGATGCCATTGGCCTTTCTGGCCACAAGGGCACAATGCTGTCCCATGGAGAACCTACTGTCTACTAGGACTCCAAGGTCTTTCTCTGTGGTGCTGCTTTCCAGCAGGGCCCCATCTCAGCACCATCAACCGTGACCTGCCAGGCAGGTGTTGAGTATCCACGCTGCGCTTGGGTGTTGGTACCAGTGCTTGAAGGAGCCCCTCCTGGTTCAGTCCTGCAGCTCCAGCTGCCTCCCTTTACCGAGGCACAGACATGAACACAGCAGAGCACACACAAACACACCCCTTGATCAGCAAGAGCCTTTCCTTAAATTCCTGTTTTGAGGAAGGTGAAGCGT
The DNA here is from genome assembly GCA_025345505.1 of Todiramphus chloris collaris. Classification (NCBI taxonomy): domain Eukaryota; kingdom Metazoa; phylum Chordata; class Aves; order Coraciiformes; family Alcedinidae; genus Todiramphus; species Todiramphus chloris. Next base: position 14,434,185 of record JANVCC010000034.1, read on the forward strand.
AAAAGCAGAATTTGAAGCACCACATGAGACAGGATCTAACTACACGTGCTTGTGAGGGGGCTTGCAAAGGCAGCGGAGGTGTGGTTCACCTCAGGGAGGCTCAGCAGACTATCTGTCCGTTACCTTTATGAACAACTTTCCCCCTGTGGCAAGGTACAGAAGCTAAACTGGGTGCCGCTTTATCACAGGCACTGCTCCTCAGAAATTCCTGGGGTGAATTAAGAAACACAGCAAGAAAAAGTAATACTGAAAAAGAGACTGAACCTTTCCCACTCGGTAATTTTAGTTTTAAGGCAAGAGGCTGAACAAACAGGCACCTGACAGCATGGGCGATTTGGGCTGCCAGCTCTCATGGGACCCCAGGGTGCACTCGGGTGACAGCTCCACGGGCACCACGCTGTGCTCCTGTCTATGAGGCAGCCTCGCTCAGAACGTTACCAGAACTTCCACAGTAGCCACTGCTTAATGAACCATGGTTTAATTCATTAATGGAGCTGACTGAGCCAAAATGAGTAAAATCATGCTCAGGGCAAATCTGTCCATTTTCTGGTGTCTTTTGAATCTCCTGCTGGGGGAGGGTGGTCCGAAGAAGGTTTCTGACAGCAGACAGCGGTGGGGAGAAGTCACATAACAATCTGCAATTGCAAGACCCTTTTAAAAGCTGTTCATCACTTTTCAAGGTGAGCTTCATTTTAAGTGCAGAGAACCTCTCCAAAATCCACCCTTATTGCTGGCTTCCTTCAAAAAAATCAAATTCAAAAAGTGATACCAAAAAAATCAACAACAGCACCAGCTCTGGTTTATACCTCCCAAGCAAACAGAAGAGTTCCTTTGAAAACCAGGAAACCCCACACCTTTTATGGGCACTTCATTCAGTTTCAGAAAGGAGATGGAAATGACACGCAGGCTATCTGCCTTCTGCCCCTCAGGGATTTTTGCCAGGCAAAATCCAGAAGCAAATCTCAGAGTGGGATCCTTGAGCACAGGGAGATGATGCTGCTCAGGAAGGGAACTGTGCTCATGTAAGGGCCTGATGATGCTCCTGGGGTTCAAGCTCTCGTCTTTCATCTCAGGGCTGTGTTTGACAGCAACAGCCCCTCTGCTTGCTACCCTCTGTCAATGTACAGGTTTGCTCCCTGTGCTGCCAACCACTCATGGCAAGCCCTGCCCCGGGAGCCAGCCTGGGTGGCTGCCAGCTGCCTCCCCCTGCAAGAGTAACCAGCACAGAGGCTGTGAACCTGGCACTGATGAGAGATGCGCTGGTGTTCCCTGACTCTTCGCTGTCATTTTTGCAGGGATTATCTTCTCTGGTGACTAAGACATTGCCCAATAGATGTCTTGTATTCCCAACATCAGGTACACTCAAGAGCCTCTCAGTGAAGTAATGACATGGGCAATATCTTCAGCTTTGTCCACTGCTGGGATGGCTGGATGGAAGAAGTTTCTGGGCAGTATGCAGCCTTTCTCCGAGTTGCCACTGGGCTAATTAAAACCTACAGCACAGCCATCACACTGGTGTTACCCCACACTTGCTGAATGCACAGAGCTCAGCACCTTCCAGAAACCAGCAGAGCCACAAGGTATCTAAAATAATAAACAAAACAATAAATAACAAAAGCTCGAGATCCTGGTCACAGGCGCTCCTCAGCATCAGGAACAGCAATGCAGGAATGAGCTAAGGAGCTCTTCAGGAGTCAGCGTGGGTCTGGATGGGCCGATTAGCCCTGGCAGAGCTCCAGTGCTGCCAGATCCAGCATAATTTTCAATACAAATGGAAACACAATGCAGGAAGCCACAAACCATCCGTACGGAAAGCTAGCTTAGGTCTGCAAAGTTTATTAGCCTGGGCTCCTGGCCATGAGAAAATACCTCATTTGCTTCTGGACTGCAGCTAGCCCTGGAAACCACACAGGGTGTTTTTGCTGGGCAGTAAGTGCTGGGCATGCAAGCAGTGAGTAGGTGTCACCTTGATTATCCAGCGCTGTATATATCGTTGATGAGGATGAGCTATTTTGCACCACCAGTTCTCATGATGTGTATTTAGTGAAAACAAATATAGGAAGAGGTGGAAACGCAGGGTTTTTTTATTTATTCTTGCAGCAAGAGTTGTAACTCTCATTCACGGAAAAAAACACCCGTTTGTGTCCAGTTTGACACATAGCTGGATCCTACCACTCCCTATGCTGCGCTGTCCACAGCAGGGTTGTCTTTGTTGAGGCAGAGGTGGAAGGAGCGCATTCATTCCTATGGGGCTAGGGGCAAAGGAGGCCGAGCTGCTGTGCACCATGGGTGTGGGTTGGTGCAAACCACACCAGAAGCTGTGTCACGGGCAGCTTACGCCAGCAACAGTTGCACCCGTGCACAGGGCTTAGGAAGATCTCACCTCTTTAATATGGCTTTGAAATTAGTTTCAAAAAGGCAAGAGGGGGATTATTCAACATCTTGCCACAGTTCTAAGAAAGACAGCAAAGTTCAGGTTTCTTTCTCACATTAGTATGCTGGGAAGATGCAGAAAGGATTTAGAGCATCCTGGCCTTGAAGTTATGAGACCCAGATTTTGCTGTCATGGAATATAACGTGGTTCATGTTGCAGATGAAGGTACATGTTAGGTACCACATTGCTCAGTCCTGACAGGGCTGAGACACTTCTAAACATGACCAGAAGCGAGATTTCAGATGCCATGGAATCTTCAATGTCAGAAATACAGGTCCCTACTAATTTATGCCCGTCAAGGACTGAGCAGCAGCTGAGTGTGTATTTGGAGGAGCGCAGTTTGACAGACTGAGCTGCTCAAAGTGGGACTGAGGTGTGCAGTAAATTTGGCAGTACTTTTGCAAAGTTCATCCTCATGCACTTTGCCTACTGAACGTTAATTTTTAAGCTCAAACACTCCACTTTCTCCCTGTGGTAAAATTTGAATGTCACAATAGTAAAAACCAACCATGATTAACATGAACCCCAAGAAACTGAATAAAATCAAACCAAACTGAAAATCAAACCAACCCCCCAACTCTAACACATGAACTGTAAAACTGTGTTCTGCTTTTCCTATGTGAAGTTTGGACATTTTGCAAATTTTTATGTCCCACCCAGCTATGCAATGGAAGTGCTGGCAGACATGCAGAACCTTGGTTCTGTGATCTGTGTTTTTGCAATGCAGCAGCAGCAATCTGGAAGCAGGGCAGTGGTGATGGTGCACTTGAGGACAAGTTTGCACCAGTCCTGGTATTTAGAACATGTGCTTATCAGAATCATAGACTGGCCAGGGCTGGAAGGGACCTCCAAAGGTCATCTAGTCCAGCCCCCATGCAGTGAGCAGGGATACCCTCAACTAGACTAGGCTGCTCAGAGCCTTGTCCAACCTTACCTTGAATATCTCCAGGGATGGGACCTCAACCACCTCCCTGGGTAGCCTAGTCCACTGTTCTACCACCCTCAATGTAAAGAACTTCTTCCTGATATCCAATCTAAACCTACTCTTCTCCAATTTAAACCTGTTACCCCTCGTCCTTTCACTACAGGCCCTCGTAAACAGCCCCTCTCCAGCCTTCCTGTAGGGCCCTTCAGGTACTGGAAGGTCACTAGTAGGTCTCCCTGGAGCTTTCTCCAGGCTGAACAACCCCAGCTCCCTGAGCCTGTCCTCATAGGAAAGGTGTTCCAGGCAACTGTTATCAGGCAACTCTTCTTTGAATCTACCTTCCAGTCCTTGCTTTGCTTCTTCCCCGTGTGCCTGGTGCAGTTGGTGCAAGGACTGTGGTGCTGCACATCAGTGCAGTGTCCTTGGCAATGATCCTGGAAGGGCCAGAGCTCCCTGTGGAAGGCTGACAGCTACCAGAGTGAGCCAAACCCTCTCTACACAGCCTTTCACATGTGGAGCTGCCCAAATCACTTCCCTAGCTGCTGACCTCTGTTAGCAGCCTCGCACGTGACCCCAGGCTGCTGGGAGCGGAATGGTCACTGCTTTCCTACAGAAACTAGTGCAAAGAGAGAGATTTTTTTAAATTTTTTTTTTTTTCCCCACCCCCCACCAGAGAAATTTTACCCCTCGTTTAGACTTTGCTTCTAAGGGAAAGTATGCTTAAAGCTATGGAGAGTGTTAAGCGGTATCTCAGGTTACCTTTTAACAGAAGAGCATCATTCTTCTCTTACACTCCTTAAAAGATGTAAAATTGCCACTGACTGTTGTGTAGCAAGAGAGAAAAGCTATGTCTTGTGGTGATGGACTGGATTACTCCACTGACTTTTACCTTCAGCAACAGGCTTCATGTCTACCAGGACATAGTATAAAAGGTATGATCATCTTTTTAATAGATCACATACTGAGTCACAAGCTACATATTCAACATAAAATCAAGCTAATTGCTCACTTCTTCTAAGATATCCCTGAAGGATAATCGACCTCTGCAGAGCTGTTTCTTCATTGGAAACTAAATAATTAAGCTGAAGAAATGCATTTCTCTTTCAAGTTTCTCTCTGTATTTTCTTTTATTCTTCTTCATACCAAATACATCAGCGTGAACATAAGCTATTGACTTTAATTAAAAATTAAAATTAGCTCTAGTGTTGTTTTGTTAAATCCACAGCTGAAAAACAAAAGAGACTGTCAAGACAGAAAAAGAAAACATTGCAACCTTCCTGCCAGTTCTCATTCCTACCCACTTACCCAGCAAATCGTAAACATGCCATGAAGCATCTTCTTCCTGAATGTAACTCAAGAGTCTTCAGCAGGATTTGCTGCACATGGACTTCAGCTCCTAACAGCAGCAGTGCAGAATATAAATAAAGAAATGGACAGTACCATAACGTGATAGATTTGTGAAGCCCCCAGATTTGATAGGAAACTTCTTTATTAATTCAATCTATTACTGGCTAATTGCTTATGTACTGTAAATCTGCAAAGGTCAATTCTTGAAATCAGCAAACAATAAGAAGGTATGAAACACTAACAAGTCCTAATACAGTAAGAATGTTAATCAATACTCTAAATGAAGCCTTGTATTGCCAATGATGCATGAAAATGTATTATTGTTAGGGACTACAAGTATGGGTCTCACCGAAAGCAATAAAATAAAAAGCCATGTATTGTGAGAGAAATACAGTATAAACAGCATCTGTAAATATTGACTGTATGACAGAGTTTTTCAAGAGTGTCTTCAAGGAATAAGCCATTTTACTGAAAGGCTACTTTCTTGCACAAATATCAAAGAGAGTGCTGATGCAATAAAGGAATACTCAACAATGGCCAACTCTGAGCTATGTGGATGTAACAGGAGAATATGTTTATTTATATTAAATACTGCATTGTAAACACATGTAAATAAATATCTCTATTAAACTTTCATAAACTTGCTTATAAACTTACAGCCTCACCCCAGACAGAATCCTACAGCTCCTCTGTTCAAACAAGTGTGCCAAGAGGACAGCATTGCTGCAAGTGTTCACCACTGTAGGAGGAAGTAGAGCCTTCATCTGGAGGCTTCCTCTGCTGTATTGTTGCATGCCCACATAGAAAATTCCTGCCTTCCTCAGTTTCTAACTGGTCTAGATGAATGTTCGGGTGGTGGGGGGGAACCAACAAACCAAACCAAACCAAAAATTATTTTTAAAACCATCTCTGAATTCTGAAAGGCTGAAGGCTCCATTTGTAGGAGCAATTTAGCTTTATTAAGCAGCATGACATAGATTAAGCAAGCTAAGATAAGCTTTGTACAGTCTGTTGCAGCAGTCATCATCAGCAGCAGAAGCCAATCAGTCTAGAACCTGATTAGCGAGAGCTGTGCTGACACACTGCAAGGAAAGGTGTTAAAAAACCCTCTTCTCACTTACTCATCCACCAAGCTCAACACCCCATTTCACCTCTGATATTCTTGAAGGAATTTCTTAAGGCAACAGAGGTTTGGCAAACTATACTACTTTAAAAATATTTTTGTGTTTCTCTGTTTTCATTAAAGGTCTTTGCCATAATGCCCATTGTGAAGGTCTTTTCTCTTGCACGACATTGTTAGAATATATTTCACGAGCAGTGTAGACAGCACTTACTGTGAAATCTGTATTTCTTATTTTCCTGCTGGCAGGAAAATAGAATACTTTAAACCAGTTGGGAACCTAAAGAGTTAGACCTGCTACAGGCAGGTCTTAAATTGCCTTATTATAAAAAGGTCCATTAGCAGGTTTGATCTGAGCAAGGAGGGTGTGCTCGTTTACTGTATTAGTCTGATTTCTTCCCAACTAAATTCTGCTCATGAATTGTAGAAGTATTGAATTAGAGGAATCTGGTTTTCAGGACCAGACATGGATACTGGCAACAGTCACATAATAATGTACTCTTATGTTTTAGGCCAAAAAAAAAAAAAAAAAAGTAAGCATTATTCTTTTGGAGCATTTCCTTCCTCTTTAAATCTTCAGATACTCTGCTTTCTCTAAGGTCATTGCATGAATTTAAGATACACCATTCTGGAAACTAAATTAGCCCTCATTTACTGGGAAGTTGAATGCAGCCAGACTAATGGTGGTGCAAATATAATTGGTTCCCAACATGTGTCAGTGTGTATACTCCTCAAGCCATGGAAAAGATGCATTATGGGACTAATTTTTAAATGTTAATGGATATTGGATGTTTGCCAGACACCCAGCTGTGCACAAAACATTGAGATGGTAAATAGCTCTTGATCTGTTTAGAAACAAATTATAATGGCTGTTTGGATTCCACATGACTGAAGGCATGGTAACCAGCACAGGCTCACAGACTGACCCTATTAACTGCACTAAGGGGAACGCGCCGATTTAAACAAAAAAAAAAAAAAAAAAAAAAA